>JABUQX010072305.1:0-12500 GCA_015478945.1 Trachelipus rathkii
TGATATCACATAGCTATGTGAAAGGAGATAACATTATAATATATATCAACTCACTCATTAAGATAAGGAGAAGGCTAGATTACTTATTAAAGTAGTATGTAGGGAAATTTAAAAGATGATTTCATCGATTAATATATACCCATTCTTTAGTTAAGGTATATCAGTAGTTAAGTTTATAACTGTTGATTTACACATGTACTATAACCTATGACTATATATATAATAATATATATATATATACGTTAGCACTTGGTGATTACATTCATCTTTCTTTTTTTATTCCCACAAGCCACTGGAGTTACAATCGTGAACAACACAATTGCAGGAAGAGTAAATAAGGATGTAGAAGAAAACTGACAAAGTTCGGAGACAAGAAGCCTTCAGCGTGTCACTTGGCTGTCTGGACGACCTAACGAATACAGCTTTCAAATCCATTATTACCCATGAAAGTACAACTATTAGTAAGAACTCCGTCCAGCAGAAAATCCACCTAGAGCTTCACGGGACCGCGACTGATCCTCACTATGGTAAATCGTCAAGTGTAAAGGTTCATCCCCCTGGCCCAGGTGGCCACACCATGCCCCCTTACAACCCATCCCCACCATTCTCCTCAATGGTGATCAAAGTGCACCAATTCGTCTTCTCTTTTGCTACAGAGTAGGTATCGTCCAAACTCACACTTCCCTCTCTGCTCTAGCAACATCTCAACGTGAAAGATTCAAATGCTAAGCGTATTTATCGTATATATGAGAGTTTGTCGCACTCACAGACCTGGATCGGGTATCGCCCGCTACTCACACTCACCACTATACATCCGCTTAAACAAAACAGAGCTTTATCGAGAATTACATATAAGCCTTTCCACAGTGTACTCAAGTCACATCTCACATCATTTCATTTATGGAGGTCTCGGTATTACGATCTCCTCTCTTCACACCCCCACAAATTCTCTATAGTTATCGTTCATTCTCTCATTTTATTGTATCTGTATCTTATAAAATTTGCCTATATATATATATGGCACAAGTCTGAGAGTTGAATCCACACTTCTGAAACACACATGGGAGAAGAATGGTAGATAGCCAACACTTTTTATCCCAGACCGATAGTGTCACTAACTAATTTAGTAGGAAGTTACACTTTATTAATGAACACGAGGCTAACAACATACCACTCCAGACTTAGTCCTTTTACATATCACCAACGATTTAATTGCTACCAAGCACCTTCCTGTCGCTTCACACTTCCTCTACTACAACACGTGAGCGATCATACGCGTTCCCTTCTCATGCTACAATGAGCAGTGAGCCACATCATAAAATAAACTTTTAAACTCAGTACACTTGTTCCAGGCTTACTCACCATCTAACATCAACCTATACATCCAATCTGAGGGCTATCCTCACTCACATAACACATATACTTGTTCTCTTAGTATAAAATCTGTTTACTTTTCCATATACCCTCCTTTTACACAAGGCGCAGATGCAGAATCTCCTCAAACCTAATCCTCTCAAATCTCTTCATGATCGTACACAGGAAAACCAAATATTCGCATATAATAGGTAGAGGGCACCCCATGCCACTCATCTAGCCATTGATGACTCTCACCAATCTATATCGAAATTACACCTGGCTATTTCAACCCATTTCCTGCCACCCCGGCATCATTCGTGGAACTCCTCTCATCACCCCATCCATATTCAATGACTTGGTGAGTATAATCCAATTGAGATCGGTAGACACATCCCTCGCCTCACTCCAACGCAAGGAAATGCGATGGTTTAAAGGACATCCACATACAGGTATTAGGAGGATCTCATTTTAATATCCATTAAGGATAATTTCCGGCTATGTAATAAGTAACATATATAGATGCATAACATTTATGAGGAATCGATTTCATATCTTACACACACCGCCCTCACTATAAATAGCTAACTAGCAATTACTTTTGGATGCACCGCTCATTCTAGGAGAAGAACCTACGCACCATAGCAGGATAAAGACCCATCATTAGTAATGAAGCAATAAATGCAAACAAATACATGGTAGCTCAGTAGTAGAGGAACATTTCCCTTAGATGAGTGAAACGAAAACCTATATATAGATAACAAAGCACCGCCTGTGGCAAAATCCATAGAAAACCTAAATACATTTATTCTTCTCTGCCTCCCAGAAGACGCGACTTAGGGGTATTAATCTCATTCTAATAATCATGAATGTGTTGTAAATGAGGACTATGTAACAAAATTCTGATGCACTCCATCATATCTAGACCACTTAAATACGGGTGGTGCACCTTGTTTCTTCACAATCAGTCTTCAGTCACTTGGACGCACTCTTTCGATTAAAATAACCAGCATATGTCTTCCCTACAACCTCAATAAACTAATTGCACTATAATTCAATACAGATTTCGCGCGCGCGTTGCGAGATACTGTGAGGTTTTCACACTCACTCATGAGTCCATAATGATTACTGCTCTCCTCCAATCCCTCCGGAGATCTATCCTCGGCCGCATCGAGAAGCCGGCTTCTCACTCTCCACAGACTCTAGTTTCAAATCCAATCAACGAATCACACAGATACCCTAGCCTCCCGTCTCGCACTCGTTCATACCCGGGAGTCAGTATCTTATTGCATTCGTGTGTAACTTTCTCGAGCTCTCATATACCACGTCCGACGGCTAGAGTACCTACCGAAAAATTCCTTCTTGGCTAATGACAGCGTGACTCATCGGTGCGCCTATGGGGCCTATGTCTTTTCGACTCATATCGTCCAGCGTGACGCTACATGCGCATTCGACATCCTTCATTACTGGCTAATTTATACAGATTCTGGAAGTGTTTTTTCCCCACTCCTCTCACATCCATTTCATCCGTTTCAAAAAAGCCCCATCCCCATTTCATTATTCTAAGCAGTTCCTTATTCTCATTCTTAACCTCGCGCTTCCTTCCCTTGTAAGCCGCCATTCATCCTCCTTCCAAACTGTTCATTACCTCTTCTTTCTGCTACGTATGCACCTTTCAGTAATTTTCTTTTTACCTCCTTATATAACTCCAAACATCTTTCTTTTGAAAACTTCAATCAATTGGCCTTTAGTACATTCAACCACGCTTTCTTTTTAAGTGTAACCACTTGCATCACCCCTTCATTCAACCACTCACTGTTAACATTCTTTACTTCCTACTTTAGCACATCCACGTTCTTCTTTTGCACTGCTAACAACTGCTTCTTCAATTTGCCTCCCAGATATGCTTCAATTTCAAGTTGTTCACCCTTAAACTGATTACTTGATTCCAACTGATTTCAGCCTGATTATATATATATATATATATATATATATTATATATATAATATATATATATATATCATTTATATATTAATATATATATATATATAATATATATTATATATATATTTATTATAGTATTAATATATATATATATATATATATAATATATTATATATATATATATATATATATATATATATATAAATAATATATATATATTATATATATTATATATATAATATATATATATATATTATATATATATATATATATATATATATAATATATATATATATATAATAATATTATATATATATATATATATTATATATATATATATAATATATATTAAAGTTAACTATATAGTTATTCTTAATATTTTTCATTTAATTTCAATTCAAAGATGTTCACTGTTGTAGGTTTTATTTACATTTTGATTGAAGATGTCCAAAGTTGTTGTTATGATATTTCTTTTTCTTATTCTTGTTTTTTATTACTCATATATATCTTCATCTAATTTTTCCTTATTAATTCTTTTTATTTGTTATTTTTTATCTTTTGCATTTATTTTTAATTGTTTTAACAATTTTTAAATATTATCTTTATTATCAACCATGAAAATTACTTCTTAAAATTTACAGTTCATCATGCCCAGCTATGATATTTATATATATATTTCTGAAATGAGAAAAAGGATTAAAAGAATTTATCATTCTTCCCCCTCTCTGCTTCTTCAATTGTTTTCTTTAATCTTCTTTGAAGAAGTCTTATTTTGCTGTTTTATTTTCATTTCCATCCTCCTTCACTCTTCTTGAGATTACATTTTTCATTTTTTTTTATGTAATTCTTTGGTGAAAAATATCAGCAAATTGATCATTACTGCTCACCCATTCTATTTTGTGTACTTCTTGATTATTTAAATATTCTCTTTTGCTGATATTATAATTCTCATACTTTTTAATTTTTGATTGCCTTTCTGACATTAGAGTATCTACAAGTGTCTTACTATCTGTTCTTATAATTATAGGTATATTCTATTAAGTAATTTTCTTCCCACATTTTTTGTATGTATAATGTTTGTTCTATGCCTTCAAGCAAACTTTGCCTCTGCTTGTATAACTGAATGATTCACTTCCTTTGATTTATTTGATTTCCAACATTATGGTACATTTTCTCTTTTTATCCACAGCAAAAAATTATACATCCTAGTTGTGTTTTTTTATCTCCTTCTCTATTAACAAATGATGAATCTCTTTCAAATAATTCTCAATTTCTCATTATCTTTTGTTTCATCTCTAATTCATTTCTGTATCTTTTTGTTAATCTCTTAATTCGTCTGTCCTTAATTCATTTTCTTTTTATTCCCTTGCTCATTTTACTAACTTTATAAGCTAAATCTGGTCTAAGTATTTCTTGCCATCCAATTTAATTTTCCCATTAATTGTTGGTATTCTTTTACTTCTCTTTTATTAAGTTTTCTAATTTTCTTTTGTTTTATTTCCTTAATTGTAATCTTCTCCCAGTAATTATTTTTGCTCCATTATTATCATGTTTTCTTCTTGAAAATAATTGAACTCCTAAATATTTAAAAATGATTCTGAACTACTTTCTCCTATTTTATAATGTTTTTTAATTCTTTATTTACTGTTCTTCAAATTTTTACTTCCTACCCATAAAATATCATCTACATTGTACATAATAATCCTTCTATATTAATTGAATCTTTCACTTATAATAGTGTTGGTTCCATTTTACTTTGTTTTAGACCAATTTATTAATTGTTTTTTCAATGATAAATACCACAACATAGCAGCATCTTGTAATCCATATACTGTCTTATTCAATCTCCAAAGTTACCATTGTCAAATTTCTGGTGGCGGTTTTAGATATAATTTTCTTGTTATTGTATCTCCTTGTAAGTAAGCTTCTGAAATATCCATAGCATTTAATTTTTCCATTTTTTTTCCTGAGCTAGGTTAGTATCAATTTCATTGCTTCAGATGAGACCGTTGGTGCATCTTTTTTTTTTTCTTCACACTTTTTCTTCATACCTTTTAGCTACCCATCTAGCTTTTAAAATTTTTTCTTGTTATTCTGCAATAATTTTTCACTAATTACCCATCTTACATTAATTGCTCTTTCACCTTTATCATTTACTTCTTCAAAGACCTTGTTTTTCTTCCAATTTTCTATCTCTATCATTTTGGCTTGTTTAATTTCTTCATTAGAATGATTATAATAACTTTGATTTACCTCTTCATCTTCATCTTCACTATCTTTTTCATCTATTATCTCCTCACTTGCATCCAACGATTCTTCCTCGCTATTTTCTTCATTTTCAATTACATCTAATTCATATATTTTTTTCAAATTCTTTTGAAATCTGTATCATAATATTCTAAATGTGTTTAAGTTGCGTATGTTATAACATTTATTATATTTTTTTACTAGTTGCTTTGCCAGCTCCTACTAATAACATAACAATTTAATATATATTCTTCATTATTTTTTTAATTTCATTTTAGTATTTACCAGTTTTCACATTTTTTGGATCAACTTCTTCATATTCATCAATTGTGCCATTTCTTCTTCTTCAATCTTCAGTTGAATTTTCTTTTCATTATCAGTTTCTCATCCATAATTTTTTGACCATATCTATTTCTTCTGTATCATTACCATTCTCATTTAAAATTATCTATCATGTTTTCATTTCTTTCTTCTTCATATTCATCTTTTCATCTTCTTTATCTTTCAAGTTCCTCGTTTAATTAATCTACTTTTTTGAATTCTTGTTGAATGAACTTTTGATACAGCTCTTAAGTACTTGCAAGTTTGCCAATGATGTTTTTTATCTTGTCCAAAACATTATTTTTAGCTGGTCCTCTCCATTCTTTTTATCAATGTTTCTTTTGTAATACTTCTTCACCTATATTTATATCTTTTGACATGTGTTCTCTTATTTGACTTCTCAATGCACGTTTTTTTCTCTGAACTTCATTTTCTTATATGTTTTTTTTCTAGCATGATCTATTGTATCTAATAATTCTTTAATCATGTCATCAGTATCTCTCTCTTCACTTATTATTACGTTATCACAATCTACTATGTTTGGTATTCCCATATTTCTTCCAAAAACAAGTTGATTCGGTGCATATCCCAAGTAATTTGTTAGTCCATTCTTAGCAAAAATTGCCCATTCCATACTATTCTTTCTGTCATGTCCTTCTTGTTTTAACTTGTATAATGATTCTTTAAGTAACCCTACTACCTTTTCACATAAACCATTACTCCATGGGCTTTCTGCCGCCGTACTCAATAATCTGATATTCATTTTTGTAGTAAAAGTTTCCATATCTTCATTTTGAAATTCTCTTCCTGCATCAGACATAATGCCATTAGGACTTCCAAAGTATATAATCCATTTTTCAATTAACCTTTCTATAATTTCTTTACTGGTTTTATTTTTTAACCATAGTGCCTGTGTGTATCTTGTTGCATGGTCTATTATTACTAAAAATTTATTATTCTCAAATTCACCCAACATCTAATTGAATTATTTCATTAAACTTACTTGCTAATGGTAAACTACCACAGGTCCTTGGTGGGTTTTTCTTATATTTTTTTACATTTTCAAATTCTTCACAATTTGCTCAATTCTTTTCTTACATGATTCCAAAAATCTTCTTCATTTACTTGTTTTTCATAGCATTTTTTAATTGTTTTTAAATAATTTTTTTATATTCCCACAATGGGCAAATTGTCTAATGTAGTTTTTTCAATTTTTCTTTTCTATCTTGTTCTTTTATCCAATTTCTTTAATTGACTTATCCAACATGTTTGTTTTTGTTTTTTAATTCCCAGTATGCATGCATGTAGTCAAAATCAAATGTTTCACTTTCATTAGGTTCAAATCCCAAATGTCAACAGTTCCATCTTCAATATTTATTTTTAAATTTCATTCTTTTCATAGCTGATTTACCAAGTAAATAAAGGTATATCACCCTCTATTACATTGATTTTTATCAAAATTCTTTCCTTTGATTTTACAGGCAATAATTATTTCTTCTTTAAAATTTTTTATAACAAGTCCATGACATATAAAAACAACCATTTTTAAACTTTTGTGTGTCTTTTATATATTGTAATTCCTCATCAGTTTATCCACTAATCAATTTTGGGTTAATCCCTAATTTTCTCCAATTCTGTCTCTAAACTTCCTGTATCTAAAAATGCCATTTCATCTTCTTGATATTTAATTTCTTTACAGTCAGTATATTCTTTCATTATTATTGAAAATGTTCTATTTATTTTTCTTTCTACTAATTCCCTTTCTAATCCATTTATTCTTTCTTCTTTTTCTGTATCAATAATTTTATCCAAATATTGTTTTTCATTATTTTTTTCTATGAAAAATATAGATTTTTTATTTTTTTCTTCTATTTGTTCATTTTCTTTACAATTTTTCATTATGTGTCCTTCTTTTTTACCTTTTTCCAACCACATTATTAATATTCCTTCATTCCAATATTTCATTCCAGTAACAATCTTCTGTTTTATGATTAATTACGTTTACAAACAAATACCACATTTATTGAAATTATATGTGTTCTTTCTCTCCAGTAACATTTCATCAGTGTTATGATTATTGTATTTACAATATTGTACAAGAATTATTATTATTATACCCAATTTTCATTTTTAGTGCCTTCTTTTTTCTACGATTTCACATACTGATTCCATCATATTTACAATTGATTCTTTAAGTTGTTAGGAAAAATTTATTTGTTTTAGTTATTTCATTAAAAAATATTTCATTCACAGTCTTAAGCAGCAGTGGAATGGTTGAAGAACTTCGATCAGATGGCCAGTTCACTATCTTTGCTCCAACTGATGCAGCCTTTAAAAGACTTAAGCCTTCAATCTTGAACTCTTTACTTGAAGGAAGCTCTTGTCTGGAATGTAAGGAAGTCATAAATATTTTATTGATGTTTTTGTTAAAAGGGTGTGGAAGGATTGTGCCTTGTGGACCCTCTGTAATTTAAAATAAAAATAATATTGTGTTGTAAATCAAATTTTTTTCAATTTAGACAATACCCACAAACACAAAAACCTTGATTATCCAGTTCTTGGGTACAGCCAGAATCACTCTTTTTTAAAAATACTTCTCTCCATACTTTTAACTTGAATAAGTATTCTTCAAAAGATTCTTCTTTTTTTCCACTAAATTTAGGTATTATTAAATTCATTTTTCTTTTGTTCATTTGTTACTCCTTTTCTCTTTACTATCCATCAGTTCGCTTTTAATCAGTGTCAGTTTAGTTTTATCCATTGTTTATTTTTAAAATTTCTTTGCAGTTTTCTTCTTCTTATGATCGAAATTGCAGATTTATTATAATTGTAGTACTTTGTATATAAAATGTTTAAAGCTAACCATATAGTTATTCGTTATATTCCTTACCATTTAATTTCATTCAAAGATGTTCACTGTTGAAGGTTTTATTTAGCATTTTGATGAAGATGTCCAAAGTTGTTGTTATGATATCATTTTTTTCTTATTGCTGTTTATTTATTACTCATATCAGTGTTCTAGAATCACACTTTTGAAATTTAATTCATCAAATTGATATTTTTTATCTTTTGCATTTATTTTTAATTGTTTAACAATTTTTAAATATTATTGTGCCATTATCACCATAAATTACTTCTTAAAAATTATACTCAAATTTTAGCCTGAAACTATGGAAATAATTATATATATATATTTTCTGAAAATGAGAAGAAAGGATTAAAAGAATTTATCAATATATTATATATATATATATATATATATATATATATATAATATATATATATCTATTATATATATTATATATATAAGTATATATTATATATATTATACTTATATATAATATAATATATATTATATTTATATATATAAATATATATATATATATATAATATATATATATATATATATATATATATATATATTGATATATATATATATTTATATATATATATATGAAATATAATATATATATATAATATATATATTAATTATATATATATATATTATATATATATTATATAATATAATATATATATAATATATATAATTATATATATATATATATATATAATTTATTTTATATATTATATATATATATATATATAATTATAATATATATATATATATATCTAAATGAAATAATAATAATTAATAATTAAAATAAATTAAATTAATAATAATAATAATAATAATAATAATAATAATAATAATAATAATAATAATAATAATAATAATAATAATAATAATAATAATAATAATTGAAAAATTAAGAGTATATTTAAAAAATGGAAAATATTTAATTATTTTCATATATGCAGTATATACCTCTTTTATTCCCCTAATGTAATAGTATATCTATTCCTTATAAACCTCCGGGTCTTCCTTATTAACATATATTTGTATGTGAAGAGAATGTTTGGTAAACTGTTTACCAGACATTATAGTTGTGTGGAAGATTATGTTGAATAGATAGACAAAGAAAATGAGTTTTTGAAACATTGGAAACAACCATGTTATCTTTTTCAAACATTGGAAACAACCATGTTATCTTTAGCACAAACATTGGAAACAACCATGTTATCTTTAGCACAAACATTGGAAACAACCATGTTATCTTTAGCACAAACATTGGAAACAACCATGTTATCTTTAACACAACTATAGGTATTTGATAGATCAGAGTTGTGTTGTTTCAAGGCTACCCTCCTACCATCATTTAGTTGCTGTTGAATGGTTCCTCTTTCAAATTTTAAGGAGCAATGATGAGTGGTGGAGTTATCAGCCTAAGAGTGAATAAGAGAACACCGTACAACAGATAGATCATTGATGAACAACAGTAAAAAGTTGGGAATAGAAGAGAATTGTGATGAACACCACAATTGATAGATTGAAAGGATAAATGGTAGCTATCCCCCAAGGGCAGTCATAAAACCACTGAAACAGAATTCAAGAAAAGCTTACAAATTGAGAGATAAATACCGAAAGAGGGAAGTTTATAAATTAAAGCTTTGTGCCAGTCTTTATCGAAATCCTTCCTTCAGTATGTGAAGAGCTACAGCAAAAGATTCACCGAGGATCAAGATTCAGAGAGAAATGGAAAAAAAAAATCACTTGCAATCAGAGATAAGATTAGAAGATTTAAAATTTTTCTAAATCTTCATGTTAAAAATAAATTTGAAAACTTTTGAAAAAACAGGGGTTAAAACGATATGACCACAGTTGGATGGTTGACTGGGGTCCCCCTTCTTCAGTACAGGTTGATTGAGTGCAGGCTTCTAACAGCAGGGAAAGATTGAAATTGAAAGGCAGTAAGGATACGGTTTACAAGAGCAAAGTACAAGCTCAGAAGCACAAGCTTTTAGAACCACTGGAGGGATACCTTCAACACTGTCCGTCGTCTTAGTGTTAAGCTCAGAGTGGGCCAGAAATAATATTTTAATGAGTTGGAGAGAAGAGAGGAGGAATAGCTCTGGATTCGTGTAGAGTGGAATTAAAGGGAGAAGTTTGAACAAACAGTTCAGTTCTAGCAGAAGATAAAACAGTATTATTATCGTCAGAGATACAAGATTAAAATTAAATTTTCCTTTTTTACTTAAAGTAAATTTTTATTTTTTTGCAATTTCTGGACGCATTTAGATTGAAACTTGGTATTTAGGTTTCCAAAAACAATGATTTCAAGTTTGTAACAGTGCCTGTTATTTTGAGAGTTAATCAATCTAGCATACGTTTTCTATATTATAATAATATAAATGTTTACCCAAACTATGAACTACGTTAGTGGTGTGCATTTATCACTTTTTCAGAAAACGCCTTAGATTTCCCAATAGGTGTTGATGTCTTAAATTCGTTAGTAAAGTTAATGAAATTTGACCAACAGAACTTTCCGTCTTACGCTGAAAATATTGAACCTTCCCTTGGTGAGTAAAAACTTCTCAAAAATTAAATTCTTTTTTTTTTATTTAATGTTACTAAATACTTAATTTTTATTTTAATATTGAAAGATGAATTTATTAAACGGTCCTTTTCTTATAGTAGTGTATTAGTTAAAAGGTAAATATTTTCAGAAAATGAAAAAGAAGCATCACAAGACGCAAGTTTACCCGGCACGTCGAAAGAGATGTTAGTGGAAGAAAGCCATCAGATTTGTCAGTCTCGGGAAGAAACCATTGTGCATCCCCTTGGTGAGTAAAAATTTCTCAGTTAAAATTAATTTATTTTTTTTAAGGTTACTAAATATGCATTTTATTATGGGTAAAATTGGTACTTGGTATGTAATTTTCTTTTAGAAATTTCTAGACACAGTTTAGATTGAAACATCTTTAAATTTAAAAAATAAAATACCAAATAAATAAGATAAAAAATAAAATAACAAATAAATAAAATTAAAATTGTAAAACTGCAAGTTACTGTGATAATTGATATGTTGTAATTTTATTCACACATTCATTCTTGGAAAAGTGGAATGTTAATCCTCCCACTCTCACCAATCTCTCGAGTCTGTTTCCTATCGTAAAACTGTTACATCACTTTCCTTATTCTATCGCTATTATAACAGAGATTGTTGTTCTTCCAAACTTTCTGACCGCATTATCTCTGCCCCTAATAAGAGTTTTTGTAACTTGTCAATTTACACAGTCACATTCGTTTTCTGCCCAACTCTGGCACCAAATTTAACAGCCATGCTTATTTTTATTTGAATATTCTGCTGGTAATGTCTGGAACACTTCCTAATTCTATTTTCCCCTCTTCCTTTGACTTAAACATTTTCAAACGCCCTCTATCTGTTCATGTCGACCCTTGACTAATCAGATTTGGTAAAGGCTTCTCAACTGGTGGATTTCATATGCACCTGTGGCCTTCCCAACCCCCATATATATATTCTTCTTCTTCTTTATCTACCTTCTATTTTCCCAAGAATGGGAGTAAGGTGCGTGACGAGCATCGGAAAAGAAAAGCAGTAGAAGAACATGACAAAAGTCGAAAAGAAAGCCCAGCCTTACCGCCCCCTCAGTACCATTAATTAGTGAGAACTCGTCGCAGTCAGAAAATCCACCCTAAAGCTTCATGGGACAGCGACGGACCCTCACCATGGTAGATCGTCAATGTAAGGTTCATCCCTGGCCCAGGTGGGCAC
>JABUQX010072305.1:17500-52784 GCA_015478945.1 Trachelipus rathkii
TCATGGTGACGCCTTGTCTCTTCAAGATTTAGCCGAACGCGCGGATATTATTATTCGTGCCAATCAATCTTTTTCTTCTATAACTTATCCATCTTTTACCCCTATGGGTTCTACTCTCGCGATCATGCCTACTTCTTCTTCTTCTATTACTTTTCCTTCTCAATTTGCTACTAACTCTTCTTCTCTTCCTTCGATATCTTCGTCTTCCGCTGCTCTATCTTCCTCTTACTCTGCTCCTTCTTCTCTTGGTACTCCTTCTTTTTCATCTTTCCAGAATTCATCTTTAGACCCTCTTACTAATATTCTTACCTTGTTGAATAATATGAATGTTCAAATTATTTCCTTGCAACAACAAATGTCTTCTATCTCTCGTTGTCAGTGTCAGCAATCTTCATCTGTATCTTCTCGCACTAGATCTCGTTCTCCTTCACCTTCCCGTTCTTCTTTGCCACAACCTCCTCAGGGATCTCCTTTATGCTTCTTCATTATTCATTTTGTGTTAGAAGCACGTAACTGCATTTCCTCCCTGTAATTTTAAATCTGCAAATTCTCTTCAGGGAAACCCTCCCCTCGGGGGGACCGTAGATCATTGCGCTCCTCCTTTGCGTCATTTCTTTCCAATGACAATTCTGATTTGTTCATTTTCCTACTGTTTCTTATTTGTCTTCCGGTTCCTGCTACTACAAACGGTTTCTACTTTCTGTTCCTATTTTCTGTTTGTTCTTCTTCTGTTATCTATTCCTTGAAGTTAATGCTGATTCTTCTAGGTTCACTTTTTACGAAATTATGGTGATCCAATGTTTTCCTTATTGACTCGGGTAGTAGTTTCTCTTTTGAACTTTCATGGTTTTTGTTCTTCTCTTCTGCCTGTTTTTTTGGTTTTTTTTCCTTTTTTCCATTTTTTTAAAAACGGCTGGCTAATGGTTCTAACATTGCTGTATATGGTGAACAACTCCTTACTCTATCATTGGTCTGGTCGTCTTTCGTTGGACTTTTCTCTTGGCCGATGTTTCACAAAACATCATGCTGATTTCTTACGGCATTTCAATATTCTTATTGACATGGCCAATAGTCGTCTACTTGATGACACTACTTCTCTTTCTTGTAATGCTGTTCCCTTCGATTCTTCCATTTATGGTATCAATCTTCCTGATTCCTCCTCTTATTCTTCCTTTCACGCTCTTTTGCATTCTGAATTTTCTCTTAATCCAGGCTATTTCTAATCTTTTTCCTGCGTCTCACCATGTAATGCATTACATTGAGACAAAGGGTAGTCCTCCTGTTTGCAAGGCTCACAGACTTTCTCCAGAAATGTTAAACATTGCGCATGTGGAATTTGACATGCTTCTGGAAAAGGGTATTGTTTCCCCTTCTACTTCTCCTTACGCTTCTCCGCTTCACATTGTTAAAAAAGGGCCAGATTCTTTTTGTTTTGTTGGAGACTACATGTTACTAAATTCTAAAACTGTTGCTGATACTTATTCTATTCCTCACCTTCATGATTTTACTTCTTCTCTAAATGGTTGTACCCTTTTTTTCTTCTCTCGATTTAAAATCTGCCTTCCTTTAAATTCCTGTTAATCCTGAGGATCGTCCTAAGACTTGTATTGCAACTCCTTTTGGCAATTTCATGTATAATTTTATGCCATTTGGTCTTCGTAATGCCAGTGCTACTTTTCAACGTTTGATAGATCATGTTTTACGTGGCTTACCCTTTGTTTATGCTTATATTGATGATCTATTAGTTGCTTCTCGTTCTCCGGAAGAGCATCTTTCTCATCTTTGTACTGTTTTCTCTCGTTTATCTCAAGCTGGTCTTCGTTTAAGTTTCGAGAAGTGCATTTTAGGTGCTGCTTCTCTTAATTTTCTTGGACATAAAATTTCTTCTTCTGGTCTTTCTCCACTACCTGATCGTGTTTCTGCTATTCGTAATTATCCTCTTCCCACCACTCAGAAGGATCTTCGTGCTTACTTAGGTCTCCTTAATTTCTATCGTCGTTTCCTCCCCAAGGCTGCTGCCATATTAGCTCCTGTTACTGCTTTGCTTGTTCAAGGTCGTCGGGGCAGCTCGACAATGGTTAATTGGACTGATGCTGCTTGTCAGGCGTTTGAACAGAGTAAAATTCTATTGGTCAATAACACACTTCTTGTTTTTCCTGAACATGGTGCTGAAACCCGCCTATTTGTGGACGCCAGTGATTATGCTGTTGGAGCTTCACTAGAGCAACTGCAAAATGGTGCTTGGCTTCCTCTCGCTTTTTATTCTCAGAAACTTCCTACTGCTGTCACTCGCTATAGTACTTTTAGTCGTGAACATTTTGCTGTCTATTCTTCGATTAAATACTTTAGATATTTCCTTGAATGTCATCAGTTTTGTTCTCACGGATCATAAACCACTCACTTCTGCTATTACCTCTGTTTCTTTACACTATTCTCCTCGTGAATTTCGTCATCTTGATTTTATTGCCCAATTTACTACTGATCTTCGTCACATTCCTGGTCGTGATAACTCTAGTGCTGATGCTTTATCTCGTATCCAGGTAAATGCGGTTACGCCTTTGCCTACATTAGACTACTCTGCTATGTCGGCTGCTCAAATGGGGGAGGATCTTATTCTTCCTGCTGATACTTCTTATAAACTCAAATACTCCTATCCCTGATCTACTGTCCTTAATTTGTGACATGTCTACCTGAGTCGTCCTTTGTTACTTCTGCCTTTTCTCGAAAATAGGTTTTTTTCTTTACCCCTTCATTCTCTCTCCACTTCACTGGTAACCTGTCGTGGTCTATCTGCAAAAACTTATCTTCCATTTTTTTTGACCTAACATGTCAATACTGCATCTCGTTGGGCTCCGTTACACTGTATATTGCTTGTCAAAAAACCTACATAATGTTCACTTAGTTACACTACTAAAAACCTTCCGTTTCACGGTTCATTCCCCTTACCCTCTTTCGTTTTTGATCGTCTTCATCTGAATCTTGCGGGCCCTCTTCCGCCTTCGCGTTGGGGTGTACTTATATTATTGACCTAGTGGTTGACAGGTATACTTCGTTGGCCTGAAGTTATGTCTCTTGTCTTCTCCTACTGCGGAAAATATTGCTATGGCTTTTCTTACTAATTGGGTGGCTCGTTTTGGTGTTCCTTCTTCTATTGTAACTGACAATGGCCCCTAATTTCGTTCTCATCTTTGGCGTGATTTTTTATCTCTACTTGGAATTGAGAAAATCCATTCCAGTACTTATCACCCTCAAGGGAATTCTTATGTCGAGTGCCTTCATCGCCAATTAAAGGCTGCTTTGCGCTGCGCCCCTAATCCGCAACATTGGGTGGAAAATCTTCCTCTGGTTTTGCTTGGTCTTCGGTTAAGGAAGGAAGATTTGAAATCTTCTGCGGCTGAATTAGTTTATGGTTCACCTTTGCGTCTTCCTGGTGAATTTTTTTTCCTCTTCTTCAATTGATCTTCCCTTTCCGGATTATCCTTCTTTTCTCTCTAAGCTTCGTTCTATTGTTTCTTCTTTTCTTCCTTCTCCTGCTCGTTCCCAATCTACTGCTGTTTACTTACCCAAGAATTTAGATTCTGCTACTCATGTATTTCTTTGTCATGATTCTCATCGTTTTCCTTTACAACCTTCTTATACTGGTCCTTATCTTGTTCTGCGTCGCCGACCCCATTTTTTCACAATTCAAAATGGGTCTCGTGTTGAAAATGTTTCGGTTGAACGTATTAAACCTGCTTTCCTTGACTCTTCCGATTCTGATCTTTCTGATAATCGGTTGCTCGATAATTCTTTTGTCCTTGATGATTCTTCTTATGGTTTGGATGATGATTCTGACATTGGCTCTTCCTCCTTGTTTCCATCTTTTCCTTCAAGAATTGTTCCTGTGTCTTCCTCTCCCTTACACGAGGCTGTTGTGGTCCCTACTACAGTTCCCCTTTCTGTTACTTCTACTAGTCCTTCTATTACTGCCACTACTACTTCTTCTGTTTTCCAACACATGCCTTCCTTGTCTTTTCCTCCTCCGATTTTACCTCCTGTCCTTGATTTTGCTTTACCTCCTGATATTTTACATTTTCCTCCTGATGTTCCCTCTTGTGAAGTTTCCTCTTCTGTGTCTGTTTCTTCTCCTTCTCCTTCTCCTTCTCGTATTTCTCATGCTTCGCCTGTTATAGTTCCTTCTACCTCGCGATTTGGGCATCCGCTATTGAAACCAGTACGTTTCCAGTCGTCTTCATGAGAGGGAAGGTATCTATAGCGATCCTATATTTTTATTTTTTTTTAATATTTTATTTTGTGTATTACAAATATATTTATAGTCAATTTTTTGTTACAGAGAAAAAGTTTTACTTTACATGTAGCGTTCAATTACAAAAGTAAAATTTAATTCTAAAATCATACTTTATATTTCAACAATAAACTTGTTATATCTTATTCTTTAAAAATAAAAGATTTTAAACTTTATTAATTGTCAATGATGTCAATTGGGTAATTATTACTATTTTTTATTATTATTATTTTTATGCTGTTAAATTAGTAAATTATTATTTGGAATTAAGTTATTTTTATTATTATTATTATTAATCATTATCATTATTATCATCATTATCATTATTATAATCATTATCATTACTATTATTATCATTTCTATTATATTATTATCATTTCTATTATTATTATTGTTATTGTTTTTATTAATAACATATTACTAACACTGGTAATTTCCATAGGTTCTAGCTCTGCTTCTATTTTAGACCTCACCAATTAAACTTGATTGATAGACTGTGTTCTAATTCATCCTCTCTATTGTGAAGTCAAGAAGTAATCATCTGGAATCCTCAAAACTTTGAATTTGCTATCTACACATTAAAATATATAATTATAATTGGAATATATTATAAATAACGAACTTAGTATTTTGTTGTAAATGCAAACAAATTGAATTGTTTAACCAGAGTTTATTGTATTAATACAGATAACAAACTAAATTTAGATTATTCTTGAAAGTGTCAAAATAGGACACTTTAATATATATATATATATATATATATATATATATATATATATATATATCATATAATATATATAATATATATATAAACAAATATATATATATATATAAATATATAATATATATATATATATATATATATATATATATATATAATCCAACAGGTAGTTCTCCGACAAAACGAAAACGGGTTGGAAAGAAAAGGGTAAAACCCCTTAGACCTTGCTTGTATTGCCATGGAATGTATACTAAAGTTACTCAACATATCAAAAATGCACATGCAGAAGAAACAGATGTGAGAAAAATAATTTCCTTACCCCCAAAAAAGGAATATGATGAGGAAATGCTTAAATTAATCAAAAGAGGAATATATAATCATAATTTACTTCTTTTAAAAAATAAGCAAACCAACTTTATGATGATGAGAAAACAGAAAGAAGAAAATGGGGTAGCTATATGCAACAAATGTTTTGGAACATACAGTAACAGTTTCTTTTTTTTGCACAAAAAAAGGTGTAAAAGTAATTCATCATTAGTAATTAAAAGTAAGAGTAATTCATCAGTAGTAATTAAAAGTAATTTCATTAATGATAAGATGTTTGATGAAAAATTCAAAAAGAAAATACTAAATAAGTTTAGAATGAGGAATAGTCTTGTTACTAGACAATGCCTTCAAAATTCATTAATTTTGCGATTTGGTAAAGATCGCTATAGGTCATTAATATCTCATCCTGACAAAGAACAGAAAGCGCAGAGAAGAGTTAGTGATTCAATGAGACTTTTAGCTCGACTTTTGACTGAGTTTCAGAATATTTGCAAAAAAATGAATCATGAGGTTTGCGATGAGGATATTTTTAACGTAAAATATTTCACCATTTTAAAAGAAGCTATAGGTAATGTTGCAAAGAAATATAATCATGTTAAGCATTCTACAAAGCTTGCTTTACAGAATATGTTAAATTCACTTAAAAAAACAATGAAACGTCATTATATTATCCAAGAAAACGAACATCGGGTAAAATTAATTTTAGAATTTGAAAATATGTTTGCATCTAGGTCCAAAAATATATTTGGTGATTCACAGCACCATACATCTAGGTCCAAAAATATACTTGGTGATTCACAGCCCCACTTAGAGAAAGAACGTATCGAAGAATTAAGCAAGCCTGAGTCTCTTTTGCTAGAAGATGATGTTATAAATTTAAAAGACTATATTTTAAAAGAAATAGATAATGTAATGATGTTAGCAAATTGGAACCATCAAGTTTTTATCCAAGCTAGAAAGGTATCAATATGTTTTATAACTTTAATTAATGCAAGAATGTTACGTGATCCATGCTCTTTAACTTTAAAGGAAATTGAAGAAGCCCGCCAAAATAAATGGGTTGATTATCAAAGAGTGGCGTCGCTAGTAGCAAATAAGGCAGATAAAATACTAATAGAAAACAATAAGTTGGCGTACCAATATGACAAAGATAACAGGCCTTTAATTGTTATAATTCCTGAAGTTGTTATTCCTTTGATTGAAAAATTGGTAGATAAGGAAATTAGGGAAATATGTAACATCAAGGAAGATAATATATTCGCATTCCCTTCTACCGGTAAGTTGTAAATTTATTTTTTATATCAATTTATTCTCACTTTAATGATAGTAAGGATGGTTCATTTTTATTTAATATTTATTTATACCTTCAAATTAGTAAGTTTTTAATTTTTAATCATCAAATTCTCTAAAAATGTCACTTTTAACATTGCAACATTTCTAGTATTCTGTATTGCAAAGTATTTAGAATACATGAAAATAATTTCCTTAAAAAAAATAATTAGCATTGCTATTCTTAATATACCGTTTATTATTCAAACGCACATAAAAGCCTAAGTTGTTTTTTTTAAATTCCAGGTTTAAGTGAAAATCACGCTTCTGGTTGGCACGAAGTTAATGATATATGCAAAGAAGCAAAGCTCAAAAATAAGATTACACCAGATAAGATGAGACATGAAGCCGCAATAATTTTTGGAGGACTAAATTTACCTGAACATGTGAGAAATACGTACTTTTACCATCTTGGTTACTCCAAAGAGATCGATTTAAATATAAGTACGACACCTCAGGCAGATAAAACTCTGCCTAATATCGACCCTCAACTAAACAATATGTCACACCAAGGTAAGAAATCTAAATGCTTTCTAATTAGTCGATTTTTTTAAAAATTTTAATTAATTAAATGTTGTTTGTGCTTTTTAATTTTAAAAAAGTTTCCAAAATCAATTTCGAAAGAGCTTTCATTTTTTCTCTGGCCAATAATAATATCAACAAATGTAAACAAGATCAAACATGATATAATATTTTTTTCTCTTTATGCTTCATTTCAAAATTCAGGAACATCCCAAGATTTTGATAATTCTACATCTGACGAAAGGGTTCCTTCCATTGAAGGTAAGATAGTAATTTTGTAATGTGATTTATTTCATATTATAAATTTTCTTCATATCTATATATATTATACTATATATATATATTATATAAATATATATTAATATATCTAGTATATAGTTTTTTAAGACCTCTAATATATATGATTATAGGTACGAAATATAATATGATATATATACTATATAATTATAAGGGTATAGTAATATGAATTGTATCCTCGTGGCCCACCTGCAGATGTGTGGTCTTCTTTGAGTAGTTATCTAGGGTGTGACACTTATCCCAAGGGGTTTCCGTTGTTAAGCTTGGGCCCTTTATTTTCTTCGGCGTCTTCTGTCTTCTGAAGTCCCGTCAAGTCGTTTGAGCCGTTGTATAGAGGCTTCCTTACTTTCCTCTTAAGTTTCCAGCTTCCTTTGGGTCCTCAAGATTTCGCAGAGTCTTCTCTCAGGTTCTTGTTATCCTTTTTCTCTTGCAGTCTTCAGTAAAAGTTGTACCAGGAAGGTTTGCCGAAATGAATAAGATATAGTACTAATCTCTAAGCCTTTTTAATCCTCGATAAACTTTAGGTAGATACACGTCAAGATTGAGATATAAAGAGTCAGCGGACAAGGATGAGCATTTTAGTATGTATAGATGCTCGCTTCTTTTATATCATCATCCTTCTTTAATGCATCTTACTTGGAAATTGCTATAACATGATTACAATTTCTTATTCAAAAATAATTTTTAATTAGTATTTAATATTATTACAAAGTTCTTAACATTAATTCGAAAAATAATTTACAATGCTAAAAAATATAGAGATCCTAAGTGATAAAATACCTTTCTTATAAAAATGATAAAGTACTAAACTAATTAAGAAATGCAGATATCCTCACTAATAATATGTCCAAAAGCATTCCTAATGATGATAATGCAGCTTAACCTTTTTTATGATCCTCAGATTCATCTGTGAAATATCCCCCTGTATTTAAGATGAGGAAAACGGATTCTGGGATCTTCTTTTTCTTCATCTCAACCCGAGATGAATCTTGTAAGGTTTCCGTCCCTTACGTTCTTTTGTCGAAATTTCTACATCGTTATTCGAGTTCGCATCTTATGCCTTCTCTTAACGAGTCTTCTGTCTTATCATTGCGAAGAGCTCTTAATGTCGCATTGAGGTCCACTTTGACGCTTTGTGATGAAGGATCATCCTCTCCTTTAAAAAGCTTCTTTTCTCTTTCGCGATAAAACATCCTTTCCATCACATGGTTCATCAATTTTATTGTTCAACATCTTTCCCGCATCCGTCAATTCCTTTTGATGTAGGTTCATAATAGTTAGGTGGACACCTCCAAGGAATTAACTTTCACCCCATTGTAACTTTAATGACCTTACATTATGATGTATTCCGAGGTTTTTGTTCATGCTCTCAACTGCTTTCGCGGAATTTTAAGGTCCGCTTCTCAGTGACATCCTTTTCGTCTCTGTCACGGTTACACGCGTTCTCCAACTTCTTCCATGAGCTTCGAAAATTTTTCGTCAACTACATTAGAGACGACTCTGTCGAATTTCCGACTTCTTTATCTTGCAAAATTTACTTTACAACACTTTCGTCGGTGTCTTTACATTGAGCGCCAATGTGGGCGAAGTCTCTCTGGTAACTAAGAGAGCAAAGTGCTGGGTTTCTCATTAGATTCCAAGACTTACATCAGATTCGTTCTCAATCATGACAACTTTTTTCGAATAAATTCTTGCTTCATTTTCCTCAGTTTCTTCCTTCTGGCTATTTTCTCCATCTGAATCGGTTACTGATATTGATGACGATTTCTGGTTGTCCAGTCTAAATTGACCCTCTTCCTGTAACCTCGTAAGTCTCAGATTCTTGTTTCATGCCCTAACCACTTCTTTCTTCAGCAGATCATCTTATGATCAAGTCTTGGCAGCGTCATCGAAAATTTGAATCGATGTCATTACATTCCTGGTTGTTCCTTTTCCGATTCGGACAGAAGGTTGTCCGCTCTAATCGGAACTTTTCCGATTTACTTCTGATTTAGGTAATTGCAACATCCAGCAAAATATTCAACGACTTCTTATAGCATCTTCTCCGATTTTCTAAATCTCGCACGTGCATAAGAGTTTTCGATTCAGAAAGAATAATTAATTTATACCTCGCTGATTCGCAAGCTCCAGTCCTCGGTTGTAGCTCGTATTCGCGTTCTTCTGTTTTTCGGGGCTCTCTCAGTCGCCTCTCTCTCAATAGCCTCTCGGTCTTTTTCCTTTTCTTTTTCAGAGGGCTTTCTTTTTTCGCCGTCTCGGCTCGTCTTTTATTCGCCTCGCGGCCGTCCGCAGCTCTTTCTTCATGCTATAAAACTCTGCCTCTTTGCCTTCAATCCGAACTCCTGACATAGCTTATGTAAACGGCTAAGTTATCATTTTTTCGTAGTTTTTTCAAGTTTATACAACACTATTCCCAGTCAGGTGGTCGAATTCGTTGAGAAGTAGTCCAGTCAGATTTTGCTTTCTGGAAATTCCAGTGTACTCACTGATCATCTCGCAGGAAGCAGGCCCCCAATTTATGTCACAATAAATACGTCCCTGATACCTTCGTGGCCCACCTGTAGATATGTGGTCTCTCTCTTTGAGGTAGTTATCTAGGGTTGTGACACTTCCCAGGTCGTTACTGGCTTTTATTTCTTCTGGCGAAATTCTGTCTTCCTGAATTTCCGTCGAGTTACTCGAATCGTTGTATAGGAGCTTCCTTACTTTTCTCACGCAGTCCTTCAGTAAATCCAAAGTTGTACCAGGAAGGTTTGCAGAAATGAAATATGAATAGCTACTTCTTAACCTTTTTTTAATCCTCACTAAATTTAAGTAATACACGTCAAGGAGTCCAGAAATGAAATGAAGAATAACTGGAACCTGTAACCTTTAATGCCTCGCTAGAACTTAGGTAATGACACGTCAAAGAGTTGAGATATAGGAAGAGAGAACAGGAATGAGTTATATGTATATGCTCGCTCTTTTATATCATTCATTCTTAAAACACTTACTTGTAAATGCTAAGTACAATATTATTAAAATTTCTTAAAATTATCAAAATAATTTTTACAAATATTAAGGATATTATTACAAGTTCTTAAAATTATTCGAAATAATTTTACAATCTAAAAAATATAGAATTAATGATAAAATACTTTTCTTATAAATATAAATTATAAAAAGTACCTAAAATTTAAGAAATGCACGATCCTCACTAGATAATATGTCCAAAAAGCCAATTCCTAATGATGATAAGCAGGCCTTACCTTTTTTAGTGATCTAGGTTCATCTGTGAATATATATATATACTACTATTATACTATATATATATAGTATATAGTATATATATATAAATATACTTATAAGTATATATATAGTATAATTATATATTATATATATATAATTTATACTATTAATATATATATCTATAGTATATATGTAGTATCTATTCCAAGAGTTGAATTTATTTTTTATTCGAAGATATATTAACAATAAATGCAAAGGTACATTATGTTGATTTTGTGAGACTTTAAATCAGTTTTTGTTCCAATCTTATTCAACGTCAGTACTCTAAATTATTTTTCAAAAAACTAATTTTTTCCCCTTTATTCATTTAAATTCTTAAACTGAGAATTGAAATGAAAACAGTCTGAAAACATTGCTTAGTCAAAGTTTTTCAAGCAGTTTCACTCGAATTCTCAGTTTCTTCTTAAAATTAAATTGTTTTTCAAAAATAACGAGCAAATTTAAAAAATAATTTTTTTTTTCAGGGGACAGGAATATTAGAAAATACATCAAATGGAACATTCACGATACGGAGACAGTTCTCAACTATTTTTCAAAATCTATTGACAAGTCTTCTTCCGTTCCAAGTATCGTAGTCTTCATAACTTTTTGTACTTATTTTATATATATATATAGTATATAATATATACTATCTTATATAATATATATATATATACATATATATATATAGTACTATATATAGATATAAATATATAGTATGATATATATATATTACTATATATTATAATAATATGATAGTATTGATTAAAAATATTGTCGTATATCCAGCTTTATTAATTAGTATTTCTTTTTATGTTTCAATTTGACAGACTTAATTTAAATGTCGTTAGTACCTCTGCGAAATTTATCGTCTTCTTATACGAGCTCCCTCAATTTTCCTAAATATTCCATATTATGACATGCTAGCGTAACTTTTTTAATGTGCGAAATTGCTAACCTTCTGTCTTCTTCTTCTTCTTCTTCCTCCTTATATTTTCCAAGAATGGGAGTAATGGTCGCGCGACGGCTCGGAATAAAAGAAAATGCATTATGAAGAAACAATAAACTAAACAAAGAATAGCCCAGCCTTACCGGCCCCCTCATACATTAATTAGTGGGAACTTTCCATCGCAGCTCATGAAAATCCACCCATAAAGGCTTCATGGGTAAGCGATGGGACGCCTCATCATGGTAGATCATCAATGTAAGTGGTATCATCACTTGCCCAGTGGGCCACAGAAACATACCCCCTCATAACGCCCCGCCATTCACTCCTGTTATACACCTTTCTTCCCGCCTATGCCTCGCTTCCAACTGCACATTTCTCTTCTTCAAACATTCGTTTACTAACTCAATCCATTTTTCTTCGGTCCTCCCAGCCGACCGTGATTCCCACAGCACTGCGGCCATATACATCGCTTAACCAACCGACTATCATTCAATCTTTCCATTATGACCAAACCATCTCAGCATATTTTCATTTATCTCTTCATATTTACCCTTTCTGTCACCCACACACTGCTCTAATAAGTTCTTCCTCAACTGTTTAATTCTTCTCACACCAGCACACCCTAAGATTGTCAATCTGAACACATTGAACTTTAGTCTATACTTCTTATTACAGACCATAGTCTCACTACTATACAATAACACAGGTAACAACATACCCTCATGAAAACCCTAGCACACTTCATAGACTTAGTCCCTGTTACTTCAAGCAACGATTTATTGCAGCAGCCCACCTCCCTGCATGTTCCAACTTTCCCTACTACGACTCTGGCTGCGTCCGTTCCCTTTTCGTCCAACATAATACGAAATAAAATATTTAAAATTCAAGAAAACTTGTTCAGCTGCTCACCATCTAACATGAATTCACACTGAGGAGTGTACTCATAACAACGCATAACCATTAACAAACTTTTAATCACGTTTACTTTCCAAGCCCTGCCTTTTACACACCCTGCCAAATCTCTCTACCAAAGTTCTCAAACTCTCTCATATTCACCACAGACAGAACCAAATCATCCCATATAATTAGGTAGGGGCACCTCGCAGCTCAGTCTCTCATTTCTCCACGCATTTCTAACACCATTACATGGCCATGCCCATCGCTCGAATTTCTTCAAGTAAACCCATCCATAACAAATTGGAATAACTAAGGCAGACTATAACAGCAACCTGTCCTTACTCTCGCTATGTAATCCTAAAGCATCACCATTCTTGACACATTTATTCTACACACTGCCTTCCACCACATCATACATACTTTTGATTCCATTCAGAAGCCTATCCAAACCACATATAACTCACTAACACCTGCCATAAGCGCCTATCCCTATTACTCGTAGATCATACGGTGTTGCAGAAATCACTAAAACGTAAAATACAATTTATATTCTTGCTTCTCCTATTTCTCCTCAATCAATTTGTTTCAATTAAAGATTTGATCACACACTCTCATACCACTTCTAAAACGCACTTGTTCTTCAACCATATCAAGTCCTTCAGTCACGTCGTCGGCACTCTTCTCGACAAAATACCAGCATAATACTTCCTACAACACTCAGTAAACTTATCCTATAATTTGCTACAGATTCCTTTTTCTGTCCTTACCTTATAAAGGGTACTACTACCGCTCTCCCTCCAATGCTGGTGACATACCTCTAATAAACGCTTTAAATTAACACCACTTCCAAATCCAATCAATCACCATCTCGCTCCGTTCTTGATTATTCCACCAGTAATTTCATCTATACGGCAGATTTTTACCATTCTTCAACTTTTTCAACCTACCCATTCCCTCCTCCTTACTAATCACCTCATCCCCAAAATACCTATTGCCTCTTGCACCATCCAAACCCACCACATTCACTAGCACTCTTCATTACTGTTAATATTGTGCAGATTTTCGAAGTGTCTTTCCACACTCCGCTCACACTCAGTTCATCATTACAAAATAACATCCCTTTGTTCTTCTAGAGCAGATTCCCCTTATTCTCATTCTAACCTTGTCGCGCTCCTTCCAGAGAGTTCCCTAATTGCCCTGTAAGGCCTCATTCATGCCTCCTTCCATAACTGTGTCTTTTACATCATTTTTTCTCCTACGTATACAGCTTTTTTAGTATTTCTTTTTCCTACCTATATATACAATTCCAAGCATCTATCTTTTGAGTCTTACATCATTTGCTTTTTTAAACATTCAGACACGCTAACTTTTTTACCTTAACCGCTTTCGATCACCTCTCTGTCATTCCACCTCATACTGTTAACATTCTTTACTCCTACTTTAGCACTCACATACTTCTTACACTACTACAACTGCTTTCCTTCTTTGCCCCCAGATTTGTTCCAGGTATCACCTTGTTCACATTCAACCGTTTTACTAGGGAGCGCTCTTACATACTTTTTTCCTTATTACCTTGCTCACTTACTTTCTCACTCTTAAATTTTAACCCTACTTCTTTCATATCACCTTCCTCACCATCCAAGCCCCACTAACTTTAATTTTACAAGCAGAAAACTATAATGAATCATAATTGCCAACCGTTACCAACTTTACATTTTCTCGGCAACAATATTACGTAATTCTTAAAGTATAAAAAGTCAACTAAAGTCAAGCATAGAAAAATATTTTAAATAAACAAAAACCATTAAAATGTGTTTATCATTCGGTAATGAATAATTGTTGCACGTGGTGACTTTGGAGGGTGAATTTTCCAAGTTTAAACTTGAGATTCAAACCTGAAAACACCAGTCACTTCTAGCAGCAACTTAATTTTAGAAAAATTAGAGAAGATGTAGTGAAAATCCAAGTGGTAGAGGAAACTTAAACCTAACAAATGATATACCATAAAAAGTTAAGCACACGTTACATAGAAGTTCACCTTATAATTACATAGGTATACTGAATTAGAATATTTAAACTTTAGCACCATCAAAATTGTTTTATAAATCATCTAATTCATACAATCATTATATTTAACATACAATATAGCTTTATTATTTATAAATTTTCATTGCACTTGATTATTCTTTTTATGTACACATTTTGCCAGAAAACTTTACTATGGGATAGAGGCCATGATATACGGTTCTAGTTTGTTTCTGCCTTACTGCTGTTTTTAACTAGTACAAATTTACATCTTGCAGACTATTTGGCATTAAAAAAAAATTTTACATATATTTTTGGGTTGAGTAAATTCTGGAGACAGAGGAAGTCCTAAGAATAAAATTTTAGTTTTTTCAGTGTAAGTGTTCATGGAGCATGGGGAAGTAATCTGCCGCTGAATATATGTAGCTTCAGGGAGAGCCGACTTTTTGACCACATCATGGTAATGATGGGCAGGGGGTGATTCCTTCTGAATTCAATGGGGCAGTATGTAGACACAATAGCACAATGGGGAACAGGTCGCGGTTGTATCCAAATGAATATCTTACATCTTTCAACTCATACTGTACATGCGCAAGATTCACAATGTCCTGATAGAGTTTTTTATGAGGTTATATGCTCTTTGGGGTAATAGGCTGAGGAAAGCTATGCCGGATCCTAACTTCTGAACATACACTCTGAATAAGTCTGAGTAAACTGCGTTCCTACTCAGATAACGAAAGATTCGTCACACCACTATAACCCGCTATGGGTATAGAAATTCTCTAGTAATTAGCTCCACTATGGTAGAGGTTTCTATGTTTTCAAGAAGCAAAGAGAAGCGAGAGAACCTATCAGTTAATGTTAAAAAGTACTTGTAGTTTTCCATTGAGGTATTTTAAGAATGTCAATATGGACAAAATTGAATTTTTTTGGACAATACTGCTTATAAATTCATATGGAGAGCTTATTTTGCGAAAAGATTTATTAGATCTCTGACAAGCATCACAACTTTGTACAAATTGATTTGCATACCTAGGCATAATTTTTCCATACAAAACGCTTTCTAAGGGATGCCAGAGTTTTCTTAACACCAAAATACCTTAAAGAGTGAGAATAAGAAATGACAGGAGAGAGGAATAAGGATTCTGAAATCGAAGGCTTGGTGAAGGTGGAATAGATTCAGTCAATGACTTTAGGGAGGACTAAGGTCGTTCTGGATAATAATAAATGTTTATTTTTATTTGAGTATAATCACATGCATTCCTTTGGTATTTGCAAATATGTTTGAAGGTTGTAGCATCATTTCTTGTGCTGCTTTGCAGTTCTTTGTATGTCATCTTGCACTGATGAATAGCCTTAAATACTTCATTGTGGATGAATCTATTGGAAACTGATGGGCAAGTTGCGTAACCATCATCTCACGCACAATCTTGCTGGGTTAGGAAGAATCTGGTGAAGCCACGACTCATTTGCAGGAATACTTTTTCGGGTAGGCTTCTGCTTCAGATATCTGAATCTCCAAGTGGAGAGAAAAGCTATTGCTGAACATTATATCTACTTTTTCTCAGAAGTGGAGGGAGTGAGCAATATTTGGATGGTCATTCACGTGGTCTCTGAGCTGGATTGTCTCTCAGAAAGTACTGCAAGAATATTTTTCGTCTGATTTAAATATGATGTACAGATCGTAAATCATACTCTAGGACAATGAAAGTTAGGTATAACTGTCACTTGCTGAGCAAGTGATTAGCGTTCAGTCTCTTTTTAAGTGACTGTGTGACTGAAAGATTGACAAAACACATCTACCTTTCTCGCTTCTACTATGTGGATAAACTCTTAGATTAGTTTTTAACCAAGGCAGGAGTTCCTTGCAAAGAAAGAAAAAGAATATTATTATTATTATTTACCCCCGTTAACGTACCCACCTCGACAGGGTGGGGTGGCTCAGATACCTTTTTCGAATGGTGCTGCGAAGACGTATCATTTTTGGTTTTGATTTTCCCCCTCTGTTTGTGGTTGCCCTACCTTCACATTTTTGTCTTAGTAATGTATTATTATTATTGTTAGATTGTTCTGAATTCCTTTTTATTATTGTCATTATTAATTCACTCTTTATTTATCAGCCACCTATATTTAACCAGACTGGGGGTAAGGGGCGTGACATGCACCAGAAACCCAGAAATAGTATGTAGATGAGCATACTGATTAAGGTGTGAAAGAAAGCCTAGGCCATTACGGCGCCCTCTATACGTAGTTAGTGAGAAACTCGTTCGCAGTCAGAAAATCCACCCTTAGAGCTTCTAGGATGGATTTATTCATTTATTATTAGTTTTTAATTAATTATATTTTTACTTTTAATTTATTATAATATATATTATTATATACTAAAAAAGTAACTAAAATTAATTGATTATTATTATATTATTATTCATTATTATTATTAGTGATAGAAATGTTATTATTGTTATTATTAGTTATTATATTATGTATTATTATTATATATTATTATTTATTATTATTATTATTATTATTTAGTCTCTGTTCATCCTTACCATATTCCTTCGCCAGTTATGTCGCCTTCTCCGTTTTTCTGTAATTGTACTACGCCTGCTCACGTATTCTGAGTCTCTCTTATGAGGCGGTGGCTAACCGAGCTGTGTCTCCTGTGATCGCGGCATATCATCGCCCGGCCTATCCGCCAGAGTCATGTCGGCGTGAGGGTAAAGGGTTAAAGGAGCAGGGGATCCTCAGCCTCGATACCGTAGGGATTCGGCCTCGGTGATGACAGAGACCATTCGCAGCGGCGAGCCTAGGTAGCGGCATACGACGAGTGAAGCTGTGGTGCAAGCGGCTATGTATTTTCTCCATTGGTGTGTAAACTGGAAACCGCGGGGGATTGCCGGGGCTTGGTCCCGATCAGGGCCACAACGCAATTGGCTCCACCTAACGGAGTGGGGTCTTCTAAGAGGGAGTTTTTACTGTTCCTAGAGCTGTGGTGGGCGGGTTACTGCGGTGTACGCTAACCCGGGATTTTATGCTTATACTCGAATCATTTTGTGTTCTATATTTATTGCTGAGATGTTTTTGTAAGGAAGTATTTCTTATGGAAAATAAAAAAATAGATTGACGTTGTTTTCAAAGAAAGGCGGCAAGATCACATTCATAACGCCCCGCCGCCCAACTAGCCCGCTTTTTTCCAGACCAGCGACCAGTAGGGCCTTTGATGCCCTTGTTGATGAATGGTTGTACACACTCACCCCAATAGTCTCAATACGTCCCGTTTCAAGGACTACCCGTCCAGTACAGGTAGGCTGTTGTGGCCTCTTCAGATGAACCTTCTCTCTCAACCTTACGTCAGCCATCCACATACGCCTGCGTCAGCCAGGTCCATTTCTAAACGCCAGAAGTAAACAACTCCGACGATCGCTTTCCTAAGCATACATTTATTTAGTACTATAGAGGGGGCGGTCGCGACCCGTTGGATGTGGTTACTAGCACCGAATGCACATTCTGAGGAGGACTTAGTTATGTACTCTATGAGATATCGCTGACGAGATCACAAGCTACGCTCATTGAGACGGTTCATTCTTGGTTCGTGGGTACCTCTCGCGTACCCAGAGCACGTACCTTGTCCATCCATCGTCTGGAGAAGATTTCTCCGTCCTTTCTAACCTGATGATGTATCGTAACACGGTCGAAGGGGTACCGCTATGATGGCAGAGTTCTGTTCGAACGCTTGCGAGTGACATCCTTACTCATTTACAAGCTCACCACGTGCCTATCACCGACGTTTGTACGCCTTTCCCTCCATCCAAGGTAAAAAACTGGCTTTACCATCACGCGGGTATGACCAGCGTGTTCTTCCCGAGATGTTTCGAGTGCCATAAATTTGGTCACCCCCAGAAATAGTGTCGGTCTCCCCAGACCATATGTGCGAAATGTGGGAGTTCTCTCCACCCTAACTGTGAAAACCATCCTCCTTGTTGTCCTAACTGCAAGCTTTCACCGCCAGCCTCCTCTATCCACTGCCCGATCTTCGCATTGGAGAAGGAAATGGCGGAGCAACGCGCCCTTACTAACGACGACCTTCGAGAAGCTACCAGCCGGACAAAGGAGAAGCTGACTCATCTTCCTCTTTCTTATGATGCAGCAACGACCACAGCCACTGCGGTTGCCTCTAACATTGCCTATCGCCCCCATGCGCTGTGTCCGAAACTTGTTCCACTTTCGCGTTCCACCATTCTGTCTTCCGTGCCGGATAACGGATCACCTGACTTGGTGTTTCCTGTGGCTCTGGGCAATTGTCCTCCCAACTCTCCTACCATGGTCCGCCGAACAGCTCATTGCCCACACATACAAAACCATCTGTCATGTTAATCACCTTGTAGAGGTCCAAGCCGCTCCCAAGAAGATATCTGATTTTGCGTCCTTTTCAGCTTCTGAGGTCGATAGCAAACGTCAACGATCCTGTACCTCAGTCGGAGACTGTAACTACACCACAACCACAAATGTACTGATCTCCCTGGAGGACGACGCCCTGCTTCATAGTATTCATCGAACGGGAAAAAAAAAAAAACGCAAAGTTTCTCTTAAATGAAAAAGAAGAAAATATAATAAACATATATATAAAGTAATACATACTAAGATATATATAATAATTATAATATATATATATATATATAAAATAATATATACTAGTATATATTATATTATATAATTATATAAAATTATATACTCTATATATATATTATATAATATATATATATATAATATATATATATAAACCATATATATAATATATATCAATATACTTACTATTAATATATAATTATATTATATATATATATATAAATATATATAAAAAGGATTCTTGCATTACTCGCATCACTATCTGTTCAAATATAATGTTCCTAAGTGGTTGAAACCCTTACTTCTTAAGATGATAACCCAAGAGTGTTACCCCTATGTAACCAACGATGAGCTAAAAGGAAGAAACAAAACGCCACTTTCCAACTGAAAAAGGCTACCCTTACAAGAGGAAACAAGGACATGTCACAATCGTGAAAGAAAAAAACTATAGTAAGATGGATTCTTATTCAGAACCAAGAGAGTAAGCGCAATTCAAGATCCCTCCATAAGAAGGGTTCGAAAAAACGCGACCTTGATCCGTTGTGGCAGAGAGAGGGACACCAAAGCGAGAAAACCAGTGAGCTAAGAAGGCACAATTAGCATATGAGAATCTAACCGCGAACATAATGGCGAACAGAGAGGGGAATGGCCTCGGCTCCCACTTGCATGACCGGTCTATTACACGTAAGTATGTATTCATTGACCACGAGACAAGGGAGAAAAGAAACCAACAATGTCAATAATGGACACAACGCTACAAAAAAACGAGCAACCTAGCTGGAAGGTAAGAAGTATTGCCAGAGGAGCTACTTAGGGTATTGACGTAACACATAGGCGTGGCAGAAAGATAATGCGAAACCAAGGCAACCATATTTCGCCATAACCATGTCGGCAATTCACATTCAGGAACACACACCAAAAACGAGCCCTGTAATAACCACGTTTATGCGTTGACGCCATACGATGCGACCGACGGCGATGAGAAAGCGAACCGTGAAGATTGAGGATAAACAGTCTTACGAAAACGTGAAGGTACGGAGAGGCGACGGAAATTCTCTGGACCACATCGCATAGAAAGCTCCATAACTATCTCTATCCACAAGAGAGAGATTGACGGCACTCCAGCTATATAGAGAGAAAGAAAGTAATTGATAGAAGTGCTGATCTTCTGCAGAACACTGGAACGTCAGGGAAAACTAGCTTCAAAAAGTCGGAACGATTGTCAAGCAGATAAGGCCTGAATCCATCAATAATCAAGTTCGGACAGAGGAAGAAGTAAGAGAAGAATTAATCCACTCCTGAAATGTGATCGAACATCAAGTAGTAATATGGGGAGAAAACGTATATCAAGTTGACGAGAACATGCTCCCTAGAAAGAAAAAGTAACAGGTATCGAAGTTTGAGAAGACACAATAGCGAAACATATCAGAGGCTAAATAGAAAAACCACAAGTAAGTCAGATAAGTATGTGGAAACTCCAGACCTCCAGGAAGTAACGAAAGTAGTACGGAAAAATACGGGTGACCGACAGTACGTACCATCAAATCAACACCCTACCGGAAAGCACTATGGCGTGTTATGCAGCAGGAATAGACCAACTTGCGGAAAGAAAGAAGGCAAAAAGGAGCACCCCACACTCGCTATCAAATGAATGGTAGACGATAGCTTTAGAGACACTTCCGAACAGACAAAAAACGTCAGAGGCATCTACTGAAAGCTGTTCTAGGTACGAGAGTGTCTATAAGTCCTAGATGGATGGACTAAGAGAGAGGCGGAAGCAAGGGCCATCTTTGAGAAAAGCCATTCGAAAGCGATTACTGTCCCTTACGTCAACTACTTCCAGCAACTTCAGTAGCACTGACGTACCGGTTGTGAAACTGATGAGAAGACAGTTAATAAGGACGAAAGCAAATTGTCAGCTCACAGAACTTCCAAAACAACGATGATAAAAAATTCAACATTGCCAGAACAGTAAAACTGACAGAAAAAGTGTCTTTCTGGATATACACCAAGAAAGGCCGTAGAGAAGGTAGCGAATCGCTTCACACCAAACGCTCTGCTGGGACAAATACCGTCCGCAGAGACAGGTGTGCCCAAGAGAAAGGTGAGAAGTAAGAGGACACAAAAAACACGCTTTGCCGGGTTGAGACGCATGCCACATTCGTCCCACAACCTGGCAAAAACAGCAGGCAGATGCTACTCGTGTTCAGCGGAGAGCTAGAGAATTATAAGGGAGTCATCCGGTTAGGAGCGAATGGTAAAACCTCTAAGGGACGCTGTCTAAAAAGCGTTGGAAACGACAAATGAGCCATGCTCAACGCGAACCAAACCAGCCGCGTCGAGCCCATATGATCGAAAAGTCCCAGAAAGAGCGAGTAAGAAATGATAAGCACATCTAATTAGGTAATGTCTTCTTCATAGCACAGAATCTGATGGTAGGCACTCACCAGATCGACTTAATCTAAAGATAGTATTTACCGCCAAGGAAATTCGAGGGTGTTCAACGAATATAATTGAATATATGTGGAAACAGGATATTAAAAGAAAATCAAGAATACGTACAAGCGTTATGAGAAGCCTCATGAACATCAATCCACCCAGCCAAACACACAATCTGAAGCACCTTTCGGGTGGTACCATGTGGAGAAAGACAAGAACTTTTAGTAAGGACGGACGATTCCAAGTTCAAAGCATGTGCTCAAACTCCGCCTTGGCGGCCTTGAGCCTGTCAGGAGGCAGACGTCGAGCACGAGCAAAGGTGAGAGAACCCGTAGTCTCGATATGGGGTTGCACCGAATGCTGAACAGGGGATGACGAAGAACAGGGGCTCAACAACGCCGGGAAATCCTGCTACAAGATTGACAAGAAAGGAGAGACATCAGAAGAGGAGCAATAGCAGAGATGCCTTTAAGAACAGAAGAAACTACGGTACCTTCAGAAAGATAGAGGACGTGAACCGTCAAACCAATCTCCTGTTTCTCAATCAACACACTAAGAGCAGAAAATGGCCGAACAATCGGGAAAAATTCGCCAACCTACTCCATGGGCTTGGAGAACATCCAGCCAACCTCAACAAACGCCCAAGAGGGAACACTGACGGGCCGAGACATTGTGAAAGATAAAAGGACGAGCTCGAGCACAATGATTCAACCAATATACAAGAGAATGACTCCCTGCCATTCCGACCACAGCGATAAAGATCCCCCAGTCGATTGAAAGAAGGAAACAAGACGCACCTTACAGCACGAAAAATACCCAGACAACACGTCAAACAAAAAAAGAAAAAGAATGCAGCTATATCGGATCAAAAATAAGAGTTTGTAGACCTATCAGTTACAAAGCAGAAAATAATGATCACTAGAGGCAGAAGAAAAAAAAGAAAGAAAGAAACAAAAAACTGGAAGAAAGAGGCCAGACATTGAAACTCACCGACCTCTAATGGATCCAGCTGCTTGTTGGACTTCCCAAAAAGATACAAATAAAATATGGAATGTTCCTTAACAGAAGACATATAGGTAACGCTACATACAAACATTGAGATAACTATGAAAATATGAAAATAGACCGAGATCAGGCAACAAAATAGGGTAAAGAGGGAAAGACGTAGAACATAACGCTAGTCGAGCTAGACGTATGAGAACAAGCTTACAAAAAGAAAAGCAAGGAAAATCCTCAGCGTCATCTCCCCAAGCCCCATAGGACAATATATACAAAACACGGCTTAGCCATATGACAATAAGACTCGTCCTAAGCATAACTGTCTCCAAATTAAGAGAGAGACAGGAAACCATATCTCAACCAATAAACACAAAACACGCGGAAGATGAAACAACAAGTTGTGGAAAGTTTAAACACAACTGATTCAGTCATCGGAACGGGTAACGAAAAGGAAAGGAAGCAACACACCCGAAAACAAACAAGGTCAAGAGAAATTAAGACGAAATGGCAACGAAAAACTCATCAACGGCAGGGAAAGAAGCCAAAAAAATAAACCAACAGGTAGGAAAAGGAAAAACTGAAGCCAAAAAGAACAAGACAAGTGCAAGGGGAAAAGCAGAGAAGAGACAAAAATAGTACGAAGAACAAGGAAACCAATAAGGAATATCGTAAGAGACAAAAAGAAAGAAACGGAGGTATAAGCAGATAGACTGAAACCTAATGGGAGCAGAAGGGAAAACGGCAAGGAAGGTCGCACAGAGACAGTCGAAATGGAGAGTGAGTTCCGGGAGCAGACAAGTCCGTAGAGAACTAGATCTAGCGCATCATGAGACTTCCGTAGAAAAGGTAGAGAAGTGAGTCTAAAAAAGAAGCAAGAAAGTATTGCAAGTTACCTGGGACTAATTTTATCTTATTAAAACAGAGTAGCGACGATTAGCACCGGAAGTCTCTGTGAAGAAAAAACATGTGTAAGAGCTATCCAACAACGAAAACAAAAATACTGAACAAAAACAAGCATCGAAGAATGAACTACATAGATCTCTTTAGCCAAAAAGTGTGAGCAGAAGCTCCCGTACTTGGCCTCTTGCGTCGGAGCCAAACGAGAGATCAAAAGGTACTCGAAGAGAGGTATTATCAGGACAGTAGGGGAAAACGGTTAAGGACTTAAGAGAAAGCCATCGCCAACACTAAAATAGCGAAGAGTAAGCCTCCGCAAAGAAGAAAAGCTTAGACGAGCCAAACTTGTTCTTCTCATCACCTTGCTGCATGCAATATAGCATTCAGCGCACAGATGAACCAAAGTATCAGAACTGATGTAGAAATAGTAAGAGAAGGAAGGAGAATATAGATCGAGGAAGATAGGGGAAAGTAGTACTCGGTTTCATGCATAATTAAAACAGGTGAAATAAGAAGTAAAAAGGAAGTAGCAATTGTAAAGGAGACAAGGGGTCAGAAAGGGAAAAGGAGAAAACGAAACGTAAAAAGGCGCAAATAGAATACGAAAAATGAATGTGAGCGCAGGCGCGGCTACCAAAGCAATAAAATAACTAATAAAATATGAACGTCACTGAACCAGATTACATAGGGTATGTTCGCACTACATCCCCTAACTGGAAAAAAGAGGCAAGAGTTTCTTGCACCGAGGTTGTTATATGTTACGTAACATACGAACCCCTAATCTGGAGGCAAGCGAAAGATGTAATCATAATTATAAAAATAATAAATATACAATTAGAATGTATTAACTATATCCTAGAAACTCCACAATCAATTAATAACCCTATAAAAAAATATACAATAAAAAAATAAAAAAATAAAATAATAAATAATAATAAAATAAAATATATACTGATAATAAAAAAAAAAAATAAATAAAATAAACAAATATTTTATTTTAAGCGTAATATTATAATAAAATAAATATAATTCAATAATACTAAAAAACTAAAAATAATATATAATAAAAATAAAAAAAAAAAATAATAATAAAATAAACTAATATATATATATAAATAAATAATAAATTCATCTTTTGAATAATTTAAACTACAATAGATAAAATTAATATAATATATAAAAACAACGATATATTAAAAACTATATAAATTCTAAATCATATAATAAAGATGGCAATAAAAGCTATTATTTTAATATATATTTTAATATAAATAGACAAAGATTTCTTTAAAAATATAATATATAAAGAAATTATAATATTTAATATTATAAATATAAATCAGTAATAACTAATAAAATAAAATATGTAAAAAAAAAAATTAAATAATAATATAATAATAATAATCACATACTATTTAAAAAACAACCTACTAAAGGGTTATTATAAAATAAGATATAAATTATATAAAAGACGAAGATTAGCTGTAAATGTAAAAGCAAAAAATATAACTATAAATATATATAAAATAATATAAAGCTTATTATTTTATATATATATTATATAATGATAAAAGACTATATATAATATTATAATGATATATAACAAAAATAAATACAAATAATTAAAAACTAATAAATAAAATAATTTATAGGGTACAATCCTGAAAGACATTAATAGTTCCCCATAATAATAATATATAAATGTTTGGAATAAGAAATATATAAAAAAAATAATATATACTATTATCCTTAATAAGGAGTAATAAAATAATACAATTAAATAGTAAAAAACCTTATTTACAGTACAAAAAAAGATAAAATGACTCAAAACAATAAACACTTAGATATAAAAAATAATAATAATATATAATCTACCAATAATACAAAAAATAATAAACCCACCACTCATCAAAAACAGACATAAAGAACTCCCTATCTAAAATTCGAAACTATAAAAGAAAATAAATAAAAATTATAAAGGAAAATATTTAGATAGTAATTCAAATACAAAATCATAAAAATAAATATATATATAGAATATAAATAAATAAAATTATAATAATAAGAAAAAATATATCAATAATAAAGTACATAAATAATAATAATATAGTTATATAATAAATATAATAATATATATATATATCAAAGAGTGGGAGCGTTACGCAAATTACAAGTCCGCACATGTATTACCAGCAATCCGTCAATTCACCCACTCGGCGCAAGACTACACAAACAAAAAAATTGAAAGCGGAAATTAGCGATTAGCAGATTAATAGACAAAACAAAAAGTCTTAGCGGAATTTGCAGTTAGCGGAATGTCATAAATACAATACATTTCCGCATTGACGGACAATTGACGAGAATCGCAAGTATCCAGACTAATCGGCGCAATTTAAGAGGACTAACAAGCCCCTACGGTTCATATACTTGTGTTTCAATCCTAAATCTGTTCGACACAAGTCCAAAATAATCTAAGGCAATGTATAGATCTATAGATGATGCTACCAAAATAATTGGCACAATAGAACAATACAATCCTTGTAATAATTGGACATTCTTGCGCATATAAAGTAGTGGGCCTAGATACCACCAGGCCCCACTAGCACGTCATATAACAGACCTAATATATAATAACTATATAAGAAATAAAAAATATAACACAGACCCCCCCCCCCCCGCCCCGCGCCCCCCCCCCCCCCGGCCCCCCCAACACCAACACAAAGTAATAAACAAACATAACACATAACATACATTATAATATACTAACATTCGAAAATAAAAACATAACATCAACAACACACACACTCACTCAACACACACCACAAAATAATAACATATAGATAATAAATATATATATATATAAAAAAAATATTATAAATTAATATAATAAATATATAAAATAATAATATATATAATAAATATAATATAATAAATAGATATATTATAAGAAGTTAGTTGAACTAAAAAGAATTTTGCAAAATTTGAGTACTCCTGTTGTCGCAAGTGAATGAAACTTTTATGTGAATCTGAATTACCTAAACATTATGTAATTGCGAGAGATAGGCCAATAAAAAAAATACATTCCGCACGAACGAACCCGTCTCAGAATCAGTGTGATAGTCACGACGATCTGTACTCGCGATAAAACAGATAGCATAAGTAATCACATGTAGAGCAAATAAAAAAGGTAGACCTTATAAAAAACACCAGCTAGTATTGACCCTATTAGATTATTCTAAATTTATTATTTATTGTAAATACTTGATGAACAAGGGAAAAACGTGTCAAAACGATCTAATAACACCTTACACATGCACAAGCTAAGCTGCGACAAAAAATCGCTTCAAAGATAAATAAAAAACGCTAACTGGCTCCAAAAAAACAGTCTGGAACCGAGATAGAGAATCAGTGTTACCAAACACTATCACGAAGGTCAAGATGTTTGGCGAGCTGTTATAAGAAGAGGCGAAGATGCGAAGCGATACAAAATAAAAAAATAACTTACATTTGCAAGATAAGAAGAAAAAACTGAGTTCTCCCTAGCCTCGTGGGCCGGTAAAACGAATTGCAAACCACGACCAGTAATATACAGTGAGAGTAATCTAATACAGAGGAATTGAAATTAGGGTATGATAAAAAGGGTAATAGTCTTGATGTTAAAAATGCAGAGAAATTTATATTTCTGACCACAAGGCCAAAAGCTATTGCTGCGCAAAGAATGTTGATTGCGTGGAAAGAACTTCAAATTGATCGTATGGGACACAGCAGCAGAAAAGATAATAATACTGGAAAAGAACAGAATAAGATGCAAAATAGGAATTGTTCAAAAAATTAAAAACGAAATGGTCACATGAGGATTTTGTCAGCCACAGTACATTGGCTGACCAGCTTCAGTATTCATATAGAATAGAAATACATTAAAAAGAACAAGTGGTTGACTTTAGGTTCATAAAATCCAATTTCTAATTCGCTACCAAACCAACTGCATACAAACTAATGAATTACAGTAGGACGAAGGAATAACCACAATACGATAAACTTTGCATCAAGTCTACAACCAAAGAGTTAGAAATAGATAGAAGAATAGAAATAGAAAGAAAGGAATTAGACCACCATATCTTTACAACAGATGAGAAGAGCACTCTATCAGTTCCTTAAAGAAAAAACATACGCTCGCAAGAAATACCCCACGGTAATATAAATTAGGAGAGACAAAATTACCGATCATCTATCACATCGCCAGATGGAAAATCACGTGCTTATATGCTCTCTATTCTCAGCAATAAACACTCTCCCTATCCATTCACGAACAGGGAGAATTTCACATGGCACCCAACAGCAACCGGGCCGCTTGTCCCATCATACAAACATCACTAGGCAAGAGCCTCAAGCTTTCTAACCCAAATGGGTCTCTCACAACGCAACAGAAATTCACCAGGAAATTGATGCTGGAAATTTCCGAAATCCACAATTCATACTCAAAGCACTGAACAGTGCTCTTGAAACTCCCAAATCGGAACTGTTGACAGAATTCCCGTTGTAGAAACACACCTACATACCCCCGACGGGAAATATTTTGTGCCCGAACGAGAGGGAATGACCAATTAATGGAAAAACATAGTACCAGAAATGAAACAGATAAAAATATTTAATCTGAAGCTAATATACTGCAACTAATACATTTTATTAAGAATTTATGAACTGAATGATAACATTTATTTGTTTTTTTTTTTTTTATTTATTTTATTTACTAAAAGCTTCCACCCTCCACGGGCATTGACCCTATTCAAGGAGAAGGGAACTTTCTAGGTATTTTACTACCTAGGATCCGAACTAGGATTCAAACCCGCGAAACTATTGATCCAATAGCGACATCGTCGCATTATAGATCTTCATTGCTTTAGTTATTGTCATTTATCTGTCTTATTTTCAATATCAACTCTTCTTAACGAATTCCTTTGATACAGCTAAACATTATATTTATTTGTCATAACATCTAAAAATATATATTAATATAAATATAAAAAATAAATATAAAATATAAAATATATATATTTAATATATTATATAATATATAATAATATAAATAAAATAATAATAATATATTTAATATAAGTATTTAAAATAAATAATAATATATAATAATAATAAATATAATAATAATAAAAATAATAAAATATTATAATAAATAATATAAATAATATAATATAAATATAAATATAATATATATTAATATATATATATAATATATAAATTAATAAAATACTATATATAATATCTCTACCAACTTTCAGGTGGCCTTCAAAGGGCGAGGTATATGAGCACCTGTATTGTGGACATGAACCATGCTAGTGACCACAGACCCATCCCAAGAACCCACTCACTTTTCAAAACTTACAGTCCGTTGAGTTTTGGAATGAGATTGAAGGAGCATCCCCATCCAGGAAAGAGAGTTAACTCCCAAGTCACGCCCGGTCCGACCTGATTAAAACCGCAGGACTCCCCCTGTCACACATCGATAAGGTGCCGACACCAGCCGCAAATGAGGAGGATGGAGAAGAAACAGACACCCTTTCAATAATACATATAGAAAGAAGTAATGACAAACCGAGACCTCAATAGGACTCAACGAAACAAAAAACCAACCAAACCATAGAGAAAAAAGAAGAACATGAAAAAGAGACCTGTTGGCGATATAATGTAACACAAGACCTCTAAAGGTACGAAGAAAGGACACCACACACCCACTGGAAAATACATGCATACTACCAATATATAGCCACATTCAAAGCACCAAGACAAAACAAGAGAAAAGTCATGGTGAGAACACTCAAAAATATTATCACAAAGAAACAATAACCCTGATCACCCACCAACTCCGCTGAACAATTGATAGGAGAAATTGATACCTCTACAGTTTAAGAGGAACGGACTCAATGATACCAAGCTAAGTAGAGATCAAAATACAACCTGAGTGATGAGAACTTGAGAAAGCTGGTGTTCTGAATGAAAATAATGCACCTCTTGAAATTTAAGAAAAAAGATACTTTGCCAGAGGAAGTAAAAGAGAGAGAGAGGAGGAGAATGAGAACAAAAACAGAAAAAAATAGACATTAAATGAAGATAATATAAAAATATAACTTCAATAAAATAAAATAAATAAATAAATAAATAAAATTTATAATAAAATAACTAACAAATATAAAAAAAAATAAAATCAAATATATTACCATTTTATTGTAATTAAGATAAAAATTAAAATACTATAAAATATTAAATAAATAAAATCAATAAATTAATAAAAAAAAAAACAGTAATATAAAAAATAAATAAAATATAAAAGTAATAAAAAAAGATAAATATATATAAGAAAATAAAATATATAAATTATTAAAATACAATAAGCATATATAAAACATTACAGTAATAAAAAAAATAAAAATATAATCAATATAAGTAAATAATAGATAAAATAATAAGTAAGATAATAACGAATAATAAAATAAAAATAAATAAAAAAAATAATTTCTTCTTACAATGCTTCATGTAATACATATACAAACAAAACAAACCAAAAATATATATATATTTCTAAAGAAAATGCAATAAACAAAATATAATTAATACATTATAACTTAGAAAAAACTCACAAAGTAATAATAAATAATAAATCCATACTATAATAAATGATAGTAAATCCAAAATAATAACATAAAATAAATAAAAAAAGTCACCAATAAAAAAAAATAAAAAACTCAAATATTGCATGAAATAAAGAAAAAACTCTCTATATCAACCACAAAAAACAAAAAAAAAACCAAAAAACAAAAAGAGAGTAAATACTCAAATACAACACAAAATAAACAAAACTAAAAGAAAAATAAAAACATCTATAACAGAAATAATATATAATATAACTACAGTATTTAAAATAATACATAAACACTAAAATATAACAATAAATCTAAAAAAACATAATACTACTATAGAATACTTACATAAATAAAGTCATAATAAATAAAAAATAATATAATATATATATTATAAATACAATAACTATTCTATAATAATAATAACTAAAATATATATCACAATAATTAATAAATCTAAAACTAAACTACAACAATAAAATTATTTACTAATAATATTAAATAATATATAATAATAATATATAATATAAATATAAACAAAAAAAAAATATAAAATATACATATAAATACTATATACACTACAAAATCAAATTGTACCAGATTAACAAAAATTACGTCCAAAATGTTATGTCCATAATATCCCCTCCTCCTTTTTCCACACCTTTGGCAAGCCAAGAAGCACAATCCACTGCGCACAGAAAGCTCCGGACGAAGAAACAGAGTTTTGCAGGCAACACTGAATCGGAAAGAAGATAGGCAAATAATAGTTATACCTGAAAGAACGAAAATCCTACTGAGACAGATATTAACATCGAAACTGACAGTACGGAGAACCATATGCACCGAAGAAAATGGTTACTCTGAGATGTACTAAGAAAGAAGTTAAGAGTTTCGGGACCAGAAGAAGAAGATGCTGAGAATCAATTGAAAGAGCGAAAACAATTATTCTACTGCAAGAGAAATTATAACTAAATATATAATATACTATAATATAATAATATAATATAATAATAACTATAAAACAATAAATCCATAATATCACTATTAAAAAAACAATCCTAACAATAATCCAACATACACTATAAAAAAATATAATATAATATATAATAAAAATACAATTAACAATAATAATAATATACTTAATATATATAAAAAAAACAACAATATAACCATAAACATACCTAAAACCCTACGTACAATATCATTATAAATAATACTAAATGTGAAGAAGGTAATGCAAAGAAAGAATGTTATAGGAATAAAAATAAAAAGGAAGACAAAAAAAGAAATAAATAACCGTCGCAATACCAATCAAAACAGAAAGAAAAATAAGAGAATAAAAAACACCAAATGAACAGTTTGGAAGGAGGAATGAGAAACGGGACCCTCCACAAGGAAACTAGAGACTCTTCCTGGAAGGAAGCACGCACCACCAAGGATAAGAATGAAAATAAGAGGAACATGCTGTTCAATAATAAAAAATAGGAAAGAATGGTGCTTTAACGTAACTGATTGAAAACGGATGTGAGGGAATGTGAAGGAACACTCCCAGCAAAAATCTGTTATACATTTAGTAATAAGAGGTGATAGTGATGGTGGTGGGTTTGATGGTGGCAGGAAGGCAATCATATTTTTGGCCCAAATGAAAGCGTCCTTAATAAGGAGGATAACGGGTTAATGGGTAGGAGTGAGACAGTGAAGAATGGTTAAATCTGCAGGTATAGATGAAACTGCTGGTTGAAATGATCAAAGAACGGAGTTGAGATGGTGAATTGAATGAGAATCTCGGAACACATTAGTAGGCATACAACACGCGCTCTAACTTTATGGAAGGCCCATACTAGTTCCGACAACGGAATCAGAGAAAGGAGCACCGCCCAAAAGCCCCATCCATTAGTACCCTATAAATGATAAGGGTAACAGGGAGATTAAGAAAAGGTAACTGTAGGATATCAATCGGGGAACCATTAAGATGTGAGTGATGTAGGGAGATATATGCTGGATTATTTAATAGGTTCGACCACGAGTGCCGCACGAAGTCGCACTGAAGGAACTGAAATTGTAAAAGACACAGGTGGTTTAGGCAATTCCGTTAGAGAAGATGTAAGATGGAATCCAAAAAAAATAAATTTACAATTAAAAACAAATAATATTTAATAAAAATGAGGCAGAACAGATAATAAAATAAATGTACTTTAGTAATTTGATTATGCAACAGGCGTATGATAGGATTAAATAGGTAAACTATTATGCAAAGGTTTATAAGTTTTAGTGATAGTAGGTGTTTGAGTTAGGCTTCTGAATGGAATACAAAAGTATTGTATAAGCGATAGCGAAGCGGTACAAGCATATAAGTGTTGGTTTAAAATCTTAATAGCGGAGTGATAGCAGGGATGTGCTAATGTACTCCATTGAGTTATCATGTATAATGGATTGGGTTTATAGAAGAATATAAGAGGTCAGTGAAAAAAAAATAAAAAAAAAAAAGGATGAAACAGGGGATGGTGTTAGGAATGATGGAGAATGGAAGAAAAGTGGAAGTGCCCTACCTATTAGATAGCGGAATGAAATTTGACATTATGGTGGTGAGAAAATCTGAAAGTTTCAGAAGGATTGATAAGAGAGATTGGTTATAGAGAAGATTTGAGGATAGGAAATGGCAACAAGTAAGGATGTAGAGATGGATAGATAAGAGGCAGAGGTTATGGTTCCAAGTGAGATGAGGACAGTCGCTCGGTTGTGCAAGTTTACGTTTGAGGAAGTGAGCAACTGAACAAGTGATCCTGAGTTTAAATTTAGGATATATGTTGGATGAATAAACGAGAACAAGATGATGCAGAGAATGTATAGTAGGAATAGTTAAAATAGAATAGGCAAGGAAGGTGGCTGTTAGCAAAATATAAATCTTTGGAATGAATGTAAAAAAGGCATACAGAATACATATAAAAGAATAGATGCCACTAAAGAGTCTTACATTGAAGACTACCTAGCTATGTATACGCCAAGTATCTCAAATGCCCAAACCCATATAAAGCTAAGTGAGATAATAGAGTCTGCGAAAAAAAACAAGAAGGTACTGATCTGAATAAAATGATAGAACATTGAAATAGGAACAAATCTCTCCAAGCCGACACCGGCGATGTAAGAGTCGTTCCGAGAAAATATGAAAAATAAAATTGAGGAATGAAATACATATAGAGAGTATGTGTTGTGTAGGAAAGAAAGGGAAATAAATGAGAGAATAAATGAAAGTACGCTAAGATGGTTTGGTCATGTGGATATGGAAAGGATGAATGACAATAGGTTGGTTAAGGGGATGAACAGTGGTGGTGTGTGTATGGGAATCGACCGGCAGGAAGGACCGAACAAAAAGTTGATTGATTCAGTAAGAGAAGCTACATGAAGAGAGAGAAAAAATTGTAAGTTATGGACAGAGAAGCGAGCAAAGAAGGATAGCATAAATAGAAGTGAATGCACGAGGGTTTGATAATAAGGATATGGTTTGGCAACCACCTGGCAAGGAATGAACCCCACACTGGACTGAGATGCCACCAGTGAGAGTCCGTCGCGAAAAGGATCCGTGATGCTCTAGGGTAGAACTATTCTGAACTGCGAACGGTTATACTCAACTCAATTAAAGTATAATAGAAAAAATATAAATTAGTATATATCATGACTTGTGATACATGTTATCTATCTACTTTACTATTACTATTTTTCCGGTTGCATCTTGGGGAAAGAAAGTGGATGATAAAGTATATAGAAAAATAAATATAATATAATATAAAAATATTATATAATAAAAATTAATAATATAATATATAATGATATTTAATATATAAAAATATTTAAAAAATAAAATATATTTTTTTTAAAATATAATAAATAATATCAATATAATATATAAAAAATAAATATATATATAAAATATATAAAAATAAATATATAAATATAAATTAAATATATAATAATAATAATAATATAAGCTAATTGTTATAAAGCTGTAATGTTATGTTTAAACCACAAAAATTCTAAATTTTCAAAAATTAAATAAAATATAAAGTACAAAGAAAACAATTTGAACCTTAATATTATTTTTCTCATTTACAAAATATGAGAGTATAGCGGACTCTGGCAGCCTTCAGTAGTGAAAAAAAAAATAAATTAGAGATAGAATATAGCTAGATTTTGCGATTAGACGACTGGCAGAAGAACAGGAAAAAAGTTACAGGAAATGGCGGAATTGCGGAAAATTTCAGAATAGTCACGGAACTGGCGAAAAGAAAAAAGATTAGCAGAAATATTGAACGGAATGCGATGCGGTTAACTGGCAGAAGACAAAAAAAAGTTTGCGGAATTGCGAAACTGCGGAATGCCCACAAAATGTTAGCGGAGAAATTGCGAATTGCGAACTAAAAAAAAGTTGCGGGTGTAGATTTGACTGATATAATAAAATATAAATAATAAATATAATAATAAAAAATATATAATATATATAATAAATAAATAATAATATCTAAAAAGAGAAAATAACATAAATATTTTCATCAAATAAATGATAATATATATATTAAATAACTAATATATATAATATATATTAATAAGATATAAATAAAATATATTAAAAAAGGATAAATAAATAAAAAACAAAGATAAATACTAAAATATATAGATATATAATATATAAAAAATAGAAAACATTTGAAGCCCCCCTAAAAAAAATATATAATATAATGAAAAACAATTAAAAGCGCGGTGCACCGCGCCGCACCGGACCGAACATCAATAAAAATGAGCCAGAGGTAGATTAAGAAAATATTTAAATAATAGATAATAATAATATAATAATAAAAATAATAATAAATAATAATAAAATAATTAAAATAATAATAATAATAAATAATAAATAATATCTAAAAATAAATAATAAATAGATAAAATAAATAAATTAAGAAATAATATATGAATTTTCGTAATAAAATAAAAAAATAATAAATAATAATTTAATAGAAAATATAAATAAATAATATACATAAAAAAATTAAACAATAAAATTA
>JABUQX010072306.1:0-30000 GCA_015478945.1 Trachelipus rathkii
GTGGTTCAGTGTTTTGTTTATTTTGTATTGATTGATTAACACTATCAATATGGTGAGAGATTAGTTATAATGCATCTGTGTTTTTTGTATCAACTGTGCTGTTGTGGTATAGTAAGTAGTATGCGGTATTTTCGATTTGTATTTGTTGTATTTACATTTTTAAAATTTTCACCCTCTTCCGCAATTCTAGATTATGAACTTCCAAATGCTTTATTTAAAATTTCGATCTAGAATTTTGGATTGAGGTGTATTTTATTTGTAGGAGGTTATATTTTCTGTTGGGTTTGATTATACATTTCAGCAAACTATTCCCAATAATGGCGAGAGAGTGCACTTTAAATCTATTGTATCTTCTTAGAGGCTATCTACTTGACTTTCTCTATCCAATTTGGGCATCACTTGATCTCAAGTAATAGTGAAGAATCATTGTTTAATTTTAAATGTTTTTTAAAAGTGTAACTACGAATATTGTTGTAAAGTTTTTATTAAACTTGAAAGGCACTATTTTAAGGCAAATTTTTCGCCATCAGTCAATTAATCGCCATTATCTGCTAAAGGGTTGTTTGTTATTAAAATTTTTTGGCTGGAATTCCTTGAGTTGTTTCTTAGACAAGAATGTTAGGCAAATTGGAGGGTGTGTGATTTCTCTCTGTATCCTATGTTAAATTTCTTCATTAATGTTTTGTTTTTTTGTTAAATAAATGGAAAAATCCTATATTCAAAGGGTCTTCAGGTTTGCCGAATCAATTCAGCGGAAGCTTGGAGTTCGGGTGCTTTTTTAAACCCAGAGAAAATCTGCAGTTTTTCGAGAGTATGAGCTTATTTATTTGAGGATAATTTTTTGCGATAGGGGTTTATTTTTTATTTTACAAGTTCACACTTATCAAAGATGGAAAATGCCAAAGGCGTAAAAATTCATGTTTTTTTTACAAATTTTATCTGCGCTTTCAAATGTGAATTCCTCGCAGTCTCAGCCAAATTTGAGTTTATTATATCATTATATAACTCTGCATTCAACTTAGTTTGTTTTTTAATCTATCGTATTAATCTTAATTTCATCATGTTATATATGAAGTTAGACAGCTAGAATTTTATTAAATTAAGTTTGGTAATAATGGACCTCGTTGGTTTCCTCGTCTTTTATATCGAATATCTATATATTATCATGTTTTGAATATAGATGAGTTTGGGTCTTGTCCAATCTCTAAAGGGTGGTATTGGTCTTTCAGAGAGAATTTTAATTCTATTTTTTGGGTTCACACTATCCATATGTAAAAATGAATTGTTTTTTTATAATGCTTAAAGGTAGTAGAATTATTTATAATAATATAACGTATTGATTTATAATTGGTCAGTATTAAAGGTTTACGGTACTATATAATATACGGTATTTTTTTTTTTTTTTTTAGTCTCGATAGGCCTAAGTGGCTTCACATCAAATTTATTTTATACATTTCACTTATTTATTTTATATATGTATGTACGGTATATATATATATAGTTTTTTTTTTAATATGTTGTCAGTCTCGATAGGCTTATGTGGTCTTCTAATGGTTTGTTTATTTATTATAAATATATCACAGTATATTTTTTGTGCCTATATTTTCTATACAGGGCTTTTATATTTTACTCAGACCCTATTTTATTTAATTATTAAACTGTTTACAGTTATTAATACGTTAATAGGCCCTATATAATTTTTCTAAAGACCAATAATACCGAGACAGAAGGGAACTTGCAGCAATTACTTGGCGTGAAGGACATCTGTCCCTGCGTCATAACAGAAAATTATGCAATGAAATTATTGAGAAAATATTAGAGAGGCGGGAGTCAAGATAGTGTTTAGTTTTATTATTTACTAATTCTTAATTTCTAATTGAAAATATTTTAATGTCTAATTAAGAGCATATTATTAATTAAAATTATTTTAATTTATCGGAAATTTTATATCCCAAAAGGGGAATAAAATCTCTTCTCTAACTTGCTGATTTCCTTCTTTCTGTTGACCAAATTGCTTCCTATTATTGCCAAATCCAGAGCCAATCCTTTTCTGAAAGGATAGGATTTTATAGGCTCTCTATACTTTATTATTATTATTATTATTATTATTATTATTATTATTATTATTATTATTTTATTATTATTAATTATTATTATGATATAAATTATTTATTATATTATTATCTATTTAGTATTTTAATTATTTGAAATATTCTAATTTCTTATTATTATTATTTATATTATTAATTATTAAATTACCCTTATTTCTAATTATTAAATTCATTATTATTATTATTATTATTATTAATATTTATTATTATTATTATTATTATTAATTATTTATTATTAATTCAAAACATGGTGTTTTAATTTTAGCTGAAGGATGCCTGTTAGTAATTAAGTAGCAAATGGTTAATATATTTTTTAAAATAACTAGATCCCCTTTCACTCCTAAGTTCATTACATATATGAATGTGAGACCAAGATTTGGATTAAGTGCAGTTTCATTACAAAACCCAGTCTTTAATTTTCTCGACCTTTGTTTTAGAAGAGTTCCAAGTAGGAAATCTGAATTTGCATCCTCGTCCAGTATATATGGAATGATAACCAATAAAATAATAAATAATATAGTAATATATAAACATATATATTTATATTAAGGTATATCATACATTTTATAATATTATTATCTTTTTTGACACGTGGCTTCCGGCGTCGAGGTCTATCTGAGATATACTTTCCTATCTAACTGATTTATGGTTTCCGCCCTCTCCGCAGGAACTACGGGGAGACTTTGCGTGTGGGCGCTTGACAGTATCCCCATAGGCATTTGTACCTGGTAATGGCAACACGTCACTGCTTCCTCCAAAGCTCCCCTCCTTGGTTTCCTCCTTCTTCTGTTGCTTTACTTATGTTTCTAGTTTTCTTTTCAAAATCGCTCAATAGTGGCTGTTTGTTGATGGGCGACGTTCTTCTTCTTTTTTCTCTGTCAGATAGGTGGTGTTTATCCTTCAGGGTTCTGTCTATCCCCAACTATATTTTATATTTTCCTTTTACTTCAAAAAACATTTGCAAATTTGTTTTACAAGGTTTTTGAATTCTGCTAACTTGCCGATGAACTCGAGGCTCCTTTCATTTTTAACTCATAATTCAATTCTGCTTCGCTCTTTGCTTCTAGAATTTCCTCTCGTTTTAATCTTTTCCGATTCTATTCTCGCTGACTGGATAGAATTCCGGGTGGGGTCGTCTTAACCTTGTGAATTCATTTTTTTAAAAACCCCAACTTTCTGCATAATCTCCTCTCTCTAAAGATCACCTTCTAACTTCCTGTTTCTTTCGAAGCGGTTTCTCTCGGTCTCTCCTGTTTGACAATATAAACATCCCTTGGCCTTATCATAAACAAATAAATGTCTTGGAAACCTCACATTACAATGGTGCTAGGGCGCCCCCAAGAAACTGGGAAGTTCTGTGTTAGGACTGTCGAGACTTTTTTTTCCCTCTTTCTCAGTTTGCTCCAGCTATACAGGGCCTCATCCGCCCTGTATGTGAGTACTTTGCTCTCATGTATTGGGGGGGGCTCTGTTTCACTCCCTGCTTTTTGGATTAGGGTCGATCAAAAGGCCGAAAAGGCTTATAAACTGTTCTGCAACTTGTCCAGTTACTGTGACTCTCCTCTATCTTTGCGGCGCTTATTTGGTGCTTTATTCTCTTTTCTATAGGTAAAGGTGCCGGAGCGGCAGGTGCTCGAGGGAACTTGGATCAAACTCGCCTACACCACCTTTAGACGTGCCCGTCGTAGCATTATAGGGGTGCTCTTGTCCGGCGCATGATTTTGTGTTGATATTTGTAATTCCAGGCTTGGGGGTCGTCTGTGGTGCTTCCTTTTTTTCTGCCACCTCTGTTGATTTTTGTGGAATTCTCTTTCCATCTTCTGTGTTTCCTGCTGAATTTTAATAATCTCTTCACTTTAAAGCCTGCGAAATGGCTCATCTGCGTAGTTTGCGTTAGTTGATGAATTAACTGAGTACTACACACCCCCTCTCCTTGAATAGGGCTTCGCTGCCCTTGAGTGGTGGTGGTGACAACTGTAGAAAATATATATATATATGATATTATATTATATATATATTATATAGTATTATTTTATATATATATTTATATATATATTATATTAATATATCTATATATAATATATATATTATTATATTATTATATATTATATATTAAAATAATATATTATATATATATATAATATATATATATATATATATATAAATATATATTATATATTTATTATATATTATATAATATATATATTATATATGACGTATATATATATAGTAATATAATATATATATATATACTATATATATATATATATATATACTATATATTATAAACATAAGTTATTATATATAGTATATAGTATATAGGCTATTTATAAAGATGTCGACTCCAGGAACGTATAAATCAAATAAAAAATGTAACCGACGATCAATGATTTTGGGAGGTTAAATACATATTAGTAAAGTACTGGATTGCAAATGTAATTTTAATTTAATATTAACAAAAATTAGAAAGAAATTGACTATATTTTTTTGTGCTTCACACCTATAGTCTTATAAAAATGAGTAGCTTAGGCCGTGCTTAGGCTATTTATTTCAGTTTAAATTTGATTGAATGTATAGCGTAAATTTGTAGATAACACGCTTGACAGTAATAAATTTGCGAATTTGGGAATTTATCCATTGATATTTTATTATTTTTTGACCGGGGTGTGAAATTTGCTGAATTTTCAAATCAGACCCCCCGTCCCACGCGCAGAGCGCGGGGTGCCCCGCTCGCAAGCTCGCCGGTCCGGGGGGGAGTTTTTTTAAATAAAAAATACCCATAAAATATAATACTAATCGAAAATAAAATAATAAAAAAGAAAGAACTTAGAAAAAAAATTAAATTCCTATTAAATAATAATAATAATAATAATAATAATAATAATAATAATAATAATAATAATAATAAGAATAATAATAATAATAATAATAATATAAAATTATTTGTGATAAAATTAGTGTTAATGAAAATGATGATAATGTTAATAACTAGTGTTAGTATTAATGTTATCGATAATAATGCGTTTAGTGTTATAATTGCAATATTGTTGCTGATGTTAGTGTTCTATATATTTGTATATGTATGATGCTCAAAAAGAACTGAAATTCCATTCGTAAGAGTACTCGAAATTCACTGTTGTATCATTGAAAATTTCCCCCGTATAAATGGAGTCAGTCATCGTCTTATAAATGTCCATATATATATTATATATATATTATAATAATATATATATATAGTATATTTATTATATATATATATATTATATATATATATATATATATATTATATATATATATATATATATATATAATATATATATTATATATTATATTATACTTATATATATTATATATTTATATATATAATATATCGTGTGCCAGTATCTAATACATGCATCGCGGCGATACGTATCGATCGATACATTTGTATCGGTTATCGGTATATCGCTTAGACAATTCCTAAAGTATCGAGTAATCGGTAAATCGGCTTAGACAATTCCTAAAATGATGCTGAGTATCTGGTATCGGTTTAAGCTTTTTTCTCTTAGATGTATCGGAAAATAATCGATAATCGATACTCGATACATTTTCCAAAAAAGTTATCAAACTTAATATATATATTATATATTTATATATATTATATATATATATGTATATTATATATATATATATATATATTATATATTATATATATATATATATTATATATATATATTTATATATATATATATATTATATATATATATATATATATATATATATATATATATATATATTATTATTATTATTTATTGTAGATTTCAATGCAAGAGTGGGAGGAGAAGAGACGAGGTGGAGAGAATGGTGGGACAGTATGGAGAGAAGATAAGAATTATATTGCAAGGAGAGAAGTTGATAGAGTTGGTGCTGTTTTAAGGAAGGGTAAGTTGAAGGTGGGATCATGAAGTGGTTTCTCTCACATAGGAACCTTCACTATTGAGTGGTTTCACAAGATATAGGATGGATACTTATATATATTCACATAGCAGATTGCGATTCATGAGTATGTATTATTTAGACTATAAACGTGATCGTCATGAGACAGTAGGCTAAGTAGCAGGATGAAATGTGGAGAGTGATGTGACGCGTGTGAGTAAGCAATATATATTTGTTTCGGATCATAGATTAATTTTGGGTTGGGCGCGACCTGAAAGGTGAAGACCAGACAATGTTGCAGGACATAAAGAAAAGAGAAATGTGATTAAAGTGGGATCACTGAAGGAGTTGTGACGAGAGAGTAAGGGAATATATTGGAAAATAATTTAGGATTAAAACAATTAGAAGGAGTCGGAAGATAGGGGAAGAAACAGAAAAGTAAAAAGGGCAGAAGAGAAGACCCTGGGTAAAGGATGGGTAAGCGAGGAACGAGGAAAAGATCACAAGAGGCGGTGACCTGAAGAAGTGAAGGAGGTATATAAATGAGTAAAGGCAAGTATTGATGAGAAGGTGGTTGAAAATAGAATCAACTAAACAGACAAGGGCCCAGTATATGGAGGTAAAAATGAAACAGAGAGAGTGAAACGAAGAATAAAAGAAAAGGCAGCAAAGAAAGAGTTGGAAGGATTATGGAAGATGTGAAGGCAAAAAAGGAAGAGGATTTGTTAGAACTGACCACACAATGGTATGAGGATCAAGAGGAAAGTGGCAATATCAGGAAAGCAAGGTGAATTTTTTGGTGAGATCAACAGACAAACAGGGAATAAACGGAATACTTCAGAGAACTGTTTAAAATGTGAAGGAGGCAGGTTGGGAAATGGGAGGAGAAGAGATAGTTGAAGGAGGGAAGGATGAAGAGGGGGAGAAATTACTAGGAGGAGTTGGGAGGTGAACTCTGAAATAAACAATGAAAGATTCGAAGATGGGATACCCATTATACTAACAAGAAGATGGGATGGAACGGAGAAAATGGAAAGGAATTCTGAAATTGTTCAATAGGTGTTGGAACGAGAGCGAAGTACCTAAGGGGTGGGGGAAAGCCAATCATAGTTCCAATAGAAAAAGGGAAAAAAAGATACTGGGGAGTGTAACAACTACAGGGAAACAACACTTGGCATTAAGAGAATACTAGAGAAAACACTGACAATGGTAGTATAGACCAGACTGGGAGAAGAGCAGCAACGGATATAGAAAGAACAGAAGCACGACGGAATTCTTGTTCGCCTTGAGAATTACCGTTAGAAAAGGTATGGGAATATAATAAACGCGAGGTAGCTTTCATAGTTCTAAGAAAGCTTTTGGATTCAGTAGCCTAAGAAGGGACTATGGGGAGTGCTAGAGAGAGAATATGCAGTGGATAAAAAGTTGAGGGAGCCCTGGAGAGTTTGTATAAGAATAAATAAATGTAAATTGAAACATGATTTGAGAATAAGGAATGGTTTGAAGTGAGAACTGGGGAGGTCGATATATCAGCGGTATATGCGTGTTGGTCAACCATTATTCTGTTGTAGCATATCTGGATGTAGTGATAAAGAAAGGTGAAGAAGAATGGATGTGTTGTAACTGGATATTTCTGGCATGCCAGATGACTTGGCATGCTGGATCGAAGAGGAAGAGATAGGCTGAAAGAGGTGGTAACATGTTTTGCTAATCTGACTATGAAAGGCCGGTCTGACTATGAACACATAAAATACTGAGATCATTTGGTTAGTAGGGGAGAGCTGAGAGTAGATGTGGAAAGGACTGAGATATTCAGATGGTGGAGAAAATGCAAATACTTGAGTGGAGTATGTTGAAAAGGAGTGAGGAATAATGAAAGGAGATAACAAGTAGAATATCTCAGTATGGGGAAGGTGTGTAAGAGCATGGTACCCCATACTGAAGATAGACAAATGAGTATGAGGTGAAAAGGGTGAATGAATATTCGACAGATGTTAACACCCGATTTCCTACTATATGGGGCAGAAACATGGAGTACCGGGTATACAAGAAAGGAAAAAAGAAAAAGGGAAAGGAAAAGGAGAATACAGTCGCAGAGATGTAGGTTTTAAGAGTGATTGTGGAAAGACTAGAGGAGACAGACAAAGAAACTTAAAAATAAAGGGAGGTTGGAATCCAACCTCCTCCTTTATTTTAACCGTTGGAGTGAAGGTCTGAGTGAGTATTGAGGAATAAGATGGATGCCAGCGAGATTGAGATCCTGGGGATTCCTGGTGAGTGATGCAGGAGGAGAGAGTTGGCCAATGAGGAGATGGGAGTGGAGACAGAAGGTGGAGGACTCATTGAGATGACATGGAATGCTATCGATGCTGGAGAAGAGAAGAGAAGAGTCCTGGAGGATGGAGGAAGATGGAGAAGAGCTCTGGCCCCCTTTGACAGATCTTGACTTTTCCCTGGATGCTGTTGTAAGTTTTGTTAAATAATATTATATATACTATATATATATATATATATATATTTGTGTTTATTTTGGTGTTTAGTACTAATAGGCATGGTTATATATGTATATATAATATTATATATATATATATATATATATAATATGATATATATATAGTATATATTATATAATATATATATATTATATATAATGATAATATATATATATTTCTCCATAGGTGCTAAGTGTGCGCCGCACACCCTATAAAAGCTAATGTTTTTTTTTTAATTACATTTAGATATAAAGGGAATATCTGTTCAAATGAAGATAGTTTGGTACACAATATTCCAAATAAAATATTAAAAAATTAAATTGCTCTTAAACTTCCAAATAGCTTATTTTTATACCAGTAGTTACCATATCAAAAAAGCGAAGCTTTTCCATGTCGCTAAAAAATTCAACAGTTATCTCGTTCCGTCGTGTTATTTCCGCTCCGCTCTCTCGCTCTCGTTTTCTATTTTTCAATACCTTTAAAATCTGTGCTCTTTTTTAATTCAGCACATGGCATTTTTGAACAGAGAACTTTTTAATTTATACTTTCAATGTGGTTTATATATATAATAGTAGATATATATATATATATATATATATATATATTATAATATAATATAGTATATATATATATATATATATATATATATTATATATATATATATATATATTCGTCTGTAACTGAGTAGGAAGATATTATTATAATATATATATTATATATTATATATAGTATAATATATATATATAATATATTATATAGTATATGTATAGTATTATATATATAATATATATATATTATATATTTTTATCGTACTGTTACCCTGTGGTAGAGTTATATATATATATATATATATGATATATAATAATATATATATAGTTTGGTGTGGATATATATATATATATATATATATATATAGTATATATATATAGTATTATATAGTATATATTATATTATATAGCACGCCCCTATCCCTCAAAATAGGAAACGCCAATGATTTACATACTATATATATAATATATACTCATATATTATATATATTCTATATATAAGATATATATATATATATATATATAATAGGTTATATATATTATATGTATATTATATATAATTATATATATATATATCGTGTACCGGTAGTGTATTAGGAGTTAGTATATTTGGCGTAATTTATATATATTAGTAAGTTTAGTTAGGGTGTATAGTATATCATATATATTATAATACGATATATATTATTTATTTGTTATTAATAATAATATATATATATATATATATATATTATATTAATAGTATTGGATATATATATAATTTATAAGAAAATATTTTCTTATCATATCTATGAAATTTAAAATTTTTAATTAAAAGATTTTTTAAAATCAAAGGAAATTTATTTTAATTAAAAAGGAAGTGGAGGAGCAACAAAACTTCAATATTATAAATCTTTCGATACATTTAAAATACATATAATTGATGTAGTTTGCAAAATTAAGTTATTTGACAAATGTTCATTTATTTCTTCTCAAAAGACAATCATTAATAACCTTCATAAAGTAATTTATTAATGATAGTATAGTTGGTATCTGCAGTATCTAGAGGAGTATTGATTTGTCTATATATGTAGAAGACAATACGATATGGATATTCGAGACAGTCGGAACATTTGGGAAGACTTTCTGGTTACTGCATGTTTTAGGTCTGACAGGTGGCTAGCCACCCCGTCCTTTACCTTTTTGCCTTGAAAGAACTCCTGGACCAGCATGGAATCTTATGCCGCTAGAAACATCGAGTCTTCTGGAAAACTCTTAGAAGTGAATTCCGATGCCGAAAATGGATAGAATGATGCTAGTTTCACCCGAAAGGGTGAACCCTACTGAAGTATATAACTCAAGCGACCGGCATTCTAGAACCACTGCGCAAAGGCCATACATCTTATATACATAGCAGTGCTCACACACGATAGTTCTCGGGGCCAGATAGGAAGAAAATGGCCTGGTCAACCAGACAGGGCGAAAGCCCTACTTGGGAATATAGTAAATTAATAATATATATATACCACACAACAACTATTTATATATATCTATATAATATTATATATATATATATATATACTAATATTCATAATATATATTATATTATAATATACTATATATATATATAATATCTTATTATATAATAATATATATTATATATACTCTATATAATTGAACTCGGGGATTGTTGTTCATTGGAGCTTATGCTGCAACTACTTCTAGCAGTTAAAAAGAAAGAAAAATATCGGCCTTAATAATGAGCCCTTTCAGTAATTCGTCAGCTACTTCTGAACGCATTTCAAAAGGGTTTGTTCAATAGGTTTTTCGGGTAAGTACCTTTCAATCTGGATATATGCCATAAAAAACTAAACTAGCAATATTAGCTTCCGTGCAAATTCAAGATTAAAGTTAAAGTGGCATCAATTCGATTAACAGTGGACAATCAAAACTACGCAAATGACGAATAGGGAGTCAAGAAATGCTGGTGAATATTCTATAAAGGCAGATGTACACTAGCAATGACTGATTATGCAGTTTCTGGAAGTAGTGGCCGATGACTTTCTTTGGGACTTCTCAGCAACGCATTAACTGGGGCATTACACGGACGCTCAAAGGCGAAGATTGATGGATATGGGGAGGTACTTTTCATCACACACTCTACTTTTGCCGGAATAAAGTCTTTACCTTGGAATTTCAGACGGGGTCCAATTTTCTGTTTGTTTTGGCAGTTTTTCATCTCTCTAAATACAGGGCACCGCCCAACCACGAATCATCAGCATCAGTAGAAAGACTCTTCAGTTTCGTAGGTTTTTATATTCATTATCTCCTAAAGAGGGCAGACTGTCATTATGAATGCTTAGCAGTTTGAATATTTTTAAAGAGGAACTTCAGTGTAATAGAAAATCAGGTTCCTAATTCTTTTTAAGTATCTTATTCTTTACAATTGATCAGAGTTTTCTTTTATATATTTATAATACAACTCTACTAATTATTTAGTATATTATATACTAATATTATATATATATATATTACCTATACTATTCCTCAACCTATATATAGTATAATCATAATAATTAACTTTAAAGGAGTAACTAAATAGAACCAATTATAAAACTAATTTCAATGATGTATTGTTTATTGGATGGTCGTAACTGTACGTATCTAGATACATGAATCGGCGATACATGTATCGTTATCGGTATCGCCAAAGAGAGGTAATGCAAGTGGGAATTCGGTGTAATCGGTATCGCTAATAGTAAAATTTTTGTGTATCGAATGTATCTTATCGCTTAAGCAAATTTTTTGTATCGATGCCCATCACTGTATATATATATATTATATATATATATATATATATATATATATATATATATATATATATATATATATATATATATATATATATATATATATATATATATAGACGGAAATAGGAGATTTGTTAGGGGGCGAAGATTAATTTGCTGCCCCCTTCTTACCAATATTATAAAAATATTATTATTATTTTTAGATGCGGTGGTTGAAATAACAAAATTCACTTATATATAATTGAGAACTTTTATTTATTAAGTACACTTATTGGAAAGCTAATACAATTAAATTTTTTTTATAATGTAGTAGACTGTTATCAAACTTTTGTTTAATGTTTGTAAGTATAACAGTGCAAATTAATGTTTTACCAATAACAGCTTAATAACTACTAAAATTACATAAGGATCAAACATATGATTCTGACTTAAGTTGTAGAATACACTTGTAGAATATTGTATTACTAACCCGTCTAACCGTACAAAGAAATACAATCAAAATTTAATTTTTCGAGCCTTATTAGCTGCAAAAGTGTTAATAATCTGTTCAAAATTTATCAGAGCAGCTCGTTTGTGCTCAATAGATATAATACTTAGATTTATTAATCTCTGCTGGCCCATCGTGCTTCTCAAATAGCTTTTAATAAGTTTAAGTTTACTAAAACTCTTTCACCTGACGTAACTGTATCTGGAAGGGTGGGAAACATTCTCAGGGCAGTAGTAATGTTAGGATATGCCTCCTCCAGTTTATTTTTTGTAAATAAGGCTCAACATTGTTGATACTATGACATTTTTTAATTCATTGTCTACTGTTAAAGCATGGTGCTTAAAACTTTCAATTTCAAATATGAATTCTTCTTTGTTAAGATCGGCATTGTAGGTGTTTCCTAATTCTGCTGCTTTGACTTTTAAATCTTCTACTTCCATTTTATGAATTTGAACACCACTTAAGAATCCAAACTTATTGTTAATGATCTCCAAAGCCTTAAACCTGTTACTCAGTTCCATAATTAATCTGTCAATGCCTTCCAACATGGCTGCTTTATGCAAATCTTTAACACATGCAGAAACCGATTCCACATAACTCATCGGCCAATTTTTTCTTTTTTCTTCTCCTTTTTTCTGAGAACTCATTTGATATATCATTAATACTTATTGCTAGGAACTTAGCTTTAGTGATAGCTTCAGATGGAGCAGGAAACTGTCGTACACCTACTCCTGAAATGCCCAACCCTCACACCCTAAACAAGAATACAGATACCAAATCACCTCCCTGAGGGACCTATGGCTCCGCCGTGTGGGGGTAGCTGGGTTCCTGGAAAAGGCATGGGCTCCCCATTTAAGAGGAATCTAAGGGCAAATGAATAAATATTATAGGTATATATATATATATAATATATATATATATATATATAATATATATATATATATATATTATATATATATATAATATATATATATAATATATATATATATATATATATATATCATAGCGTTATTATATTATTTTATTTTTGTTTATATTCTATCGCATGTATATAAAATTCAAATATTCGTTTACCAAAAATTTTTAATTTTCTTTTTATTTTATTACGTAAATTTTGTCAATACAATCGAATCGAATCGTTGATAATAGTAATAAATTATCGATTATCGAAAAATATTAATGAAATCGATATATCAAAAATAATAGAAAAAAGCATCGATAGTGTTTGTTATCCCAATAAATACGAGAAGATTAGTTAGTTAAAATTTTCGAAGCGTTATTTTTTAAAATTTTCTTTAAAATATATTACATAAAATGTACAAAAAATCAGTAAAAAATACTTCAAATAGTTTTTAGATACAATTTTTGTAAATTAAATGTTCATAGTTTTAATACAGTATTTACATAATTCAGATTGCACGGAAATCCACAATTACCCAACTGTAACCTCAAAAGCCTTTTAAATATATTTAGTCTAATTTGGCATTAAAATACTGACAAACACAGAATTAACAGAACTGTAGAATGCAAGATATAATTACTATGAAATTTTCCATTTCTTGTTAAAACAGAAAATTTACTGAAGATTAGAGATTTTGCATTATTATTATTATTATTATTATTATTATTATTATTATTATTATTTATTATTATTATAATTATTATTATTTATTATTATTATTATTATTATTATTAATTATTATTATTATTAATTATTATTATCATTATTAATTATTATTGAATTATTTATTATTATAATTATTCTTATTATTATTGATTATTATTATTATTATTTTATTATTATTATTATTATTAATTATTATTATTATTATTATTATTATTATTATTTTTATTATGGTATTGTTCTATATAAATAGTAATATATATTATATATATATATACGTATATATATATATATAGTATATATATAGTATAGTATATATATTAATATAGTATATTAATATATATATATATATATCTATATTTAAATTTATATATATAATATATAGTATATATATATATAATATATATATATAATATATAATATATGTATATATATATACGATATAATATTATTAAGTATATATATTATATATATATATATATATTATACATAAATACATCTAATGAGCTGTTCGCGATAAGTTCCTTCTAAATAGGCGAGAGGTGGCTTTGGAAGTAGACAATACACGGCAGGCAAGTCTAATTTGTGTAGTCGTAGGAGAGGAGCTATAATTTGAATCGATAGATAAGAAAAATGACTTTCGAGCTTTATCCGCCCTCTTTACGAGAGAGAAAGATATGTACGAGACCTGATGAGAAATTTATTTAAAAAATGGGTAATTAATATCATTTTCTTATAAAAAAAACTGAAGTGGGAATTTTTCCTTTGTTTGGAGGAGTTGATCTTTGGTTTTCTTTTTCCAGAGAGAAAGAAATCTAGAGAAGAAATAGTAGCATAAGTGCGATGCATCTTTTGCTAGAACTCCATCTAGGTTAGCAAGGAAACCGTAATCCATCTCGGTTAGCGTTTTAGGTTTACGGCATCGTCGATCATCCCAGGTTAGGTCTCATTTAGGTTCTGATATAGTCTATGTTTTCAGGTGACAGCAAATGAGTGAGGGTAACTTCGTACCTGTGTATATCTTATTGATGGCAACCATTTCGCTAGTGTGCAAATACCCTACATATATGGTTCTGTCGCATATATATCACGAGTTTGCTCACGGTGGAGAGTCTCCGCGTATATTTTTATCATGAGGAGTATGAATAGCTATCTACTGATGCTATTGATGTATAGCGTGGATGAGCGGGACGTCTGGGGGTACGGAGCGGATGCTAGCTTCTGGTACGACAATATTGAGTATATGAACTTATTTACACCAATTGAAATTAGACTGAGCAGGTTTATTATTCCGCGATTACTGTTATTATATATATAATATAATATATATTATATATAGTAATATATATATATAATATATATATTCTTATTGATACCCGAGATAAGAGGAAAACCCTATGGGAAATATTCAGCAAATTTGAGGTTACGACATAAAAGTAGCCTAACCAAAGAACTTTAAATTTTCTATTCTATTATTCACTCACTGTGTCGTTCGCTTTAGCACACACCCACCCTACTCAGAGAGAGAGAGCATATATGAGATAATAACTAGGCTTATATATAGGTATATTATTATATACTTATATATATAATATATATATTATATTATACTATATTTATATATATATAGTATTATATAATATATATATTTAGTGTATAACTATATATATATCAATATATATATATATATATATATATATATATATATTATAACTATATATGTAGACAGTATATATATATTTAATTTTATATAGTGTGAATATAAATATAGTATATATTAATATATATATATATATATATATAATAAGATATTCAATTTGGGTGCCTTATTACTATATTGGATTTCAAGTTACGATATTTTATAAGCTATAATTTGCGTATTAATATTTGTAATAGCGGAATTTTCATTCGTATCAAATTCTCTCTCCTCTCTTCTCTCTCTCTTTGTATACTATTAATATTATTAAAATATCAGAAATAAGAAACGTCTATAATAATGTGGAATAACTATTTCTTCCTTTCTCTTCCTTGTGATATTTGTTACTGAATATCTGAGTCAGTTAATAAGTATAAATGAAATTAATAAATTTCAAAAGGGAAAGCATGGACATAAATTCGTTTCTTTTGATTCACTTCGAGCTGCATGGCGTAAGGTGACAGCACTGCACCACTAGTGGTATAATATATATATTTAATATTACTAGGTCTCTCTGAGATTTATTTTCATTGACTATTCAGATTTTAATTTTGGTTTGTTCCGATTACTTTTAATATATCTGTTCGTATACTTTATTATTTAACTTCTTATTATTATAATATTGTCATCATAATTATTATTATTATTATTATATTATTATTATAATTAATTATTATTATTATTATATTCATTATATTAATTATTATTTTGTCTGTTATTATAATCAAAATTTTATATATTCGCAAAAATACATATATAAAATAAATAATAAATTTTTGGGTAATTAATTATGAAGGAATGAAGTTAAAGTATATATTATTTAAGCAAAAATGAAATATATTAAAAAAAATAATAATGAAGACATATGAATATAAATATATGAATGAATGTATAAATTTAATAATAAATATAAATCAACATAATAATTAATTAATGAATAAAAATATAAATGATTCCTCATAATAAGTATAATTTATGATGATTAATCCATAAATCATATTAAATATATTACTTATAATAATATATATAATTAAATATAATTAATTATATAATATTATATAATAATATATATATATATATAATAATAATTAATAAATTAAATAATTCATATATAATTAAATAATAATAAATATAAATAATATCAGAAAGTGTTGAATATTTTTTTCACCAATTCATCACTAGTGTGTAACTTAGAATCAATATTACTGAGAATGAAAATTATAAGCATACTTAATATATTGGGGTATTTTAGTTAAAAATACTGGAAATTAAATACTTAATAATACATTGTCGTATTTTTGGTAATTGTGATGTAAAGTTTTGTATTTATAAAATTTTTGATTATATTCAAGGTTTATGCAACACTGAAAAGTGACGGAGGTTAAGAAAATGCTTTACCCATATATTTATAAAATTATAACCTTACTTTTCTGATGAGGAAATTATAATGTAGAGTATAGTATGCAAGATGCGAGGATAGAGAGAGAATAAAAATAAAAAATACCTAGACTCACATTCTCAACAGTGCGAGAGAATATCACAGTCAATATACTTATGAGGCTACTATAAACTTCCTGCGCTCCGAACTCGAGATTTAAGTTAATTTGTTCAAATGTAGGTGCGAAGCGAACCAAGTATTGGTGGAGAATACTTGCCAAGATGAGGACACATTTGTCACATTTTTCAGCGAAAATTTACAGCAATGGATTGATATAGAAACCCATGAATTTGGCAACATTAGTGTTCGAGATATTAAATGCAGTAATGGCTTAGTTCCATATATTATTGAGTTTTCTTTATTTTTAGATGATAGATCATTGTATGATTCTGAAAATGGCAGATCGTTTGACCCTGAAAGCTTTTGTTTTGAGCATAATGAAAACGGCAATAATACCATCGTAAATTCAAAAATTTGCCATCACATTCCTTCCGTACCACAGTGTTGTAGAGGAGGGTTTGTTATAGACTCAAATTCTATTTGTTCTTACGAAAATGGATTTTCATTTAGTCCTCCATTTGCAACTGGGCGAAGAATAGAAAATATTTCTGGAGATGTATCAATGATAAATAAATGTTCTGAGGGTTATGACTTTCAAGTGGTTAATATCAGTGATCCTTTTCAGCAGCCATCAACTTTTCTTATATTGTCAGAAACGAACGAGGCAATTTTACATATAGAGCCTTTGGAATTTGAAGTAGAACAGAATATAAATTCGTCGGAGTTTTGTGTTGGAGCAAGAAAACATAATTATGGCTTTTATTATGAAGCTTATTACTGTAAGTACTGTAAGAAAAACAATACATTCTACCACGAACAAATGTGCAAAGATTCTTCGTGTTCACGTAAATGCTGCCCAATTGATAGCGTATTTAACAAGATATCTGAGACTTGCACTAGGCCGACTTCTGGAAACGCAACAATACCCAGAATTATAACTCGAAGTGGATTTCATTCTGCAGAACCTGATGACACTAAACCAAAACAACGGATAATAACTGGTCCACCGTTGTGCTCCTCTTTCTTAACACTCCCAAAAGACGCCGAAGATGCCTCAACCATCGATGGCAATGGGTTTCTCCAGGTACGAACAATTTTAACACGATTCACACCGAGAAGTTATTGTATTGAAAACATAGAACATGATGGCGGGACAGAGGAAATGGTGTTTGTTTGTAACGAATCAATATCTGATTATGACTGCGATTGGAGTCACATTTTGATAAGCATTTTATTGGCAATTTCTTCTCTTTTTCTTCTGGTCACATTTGTTGCTTATCTTAATGATGAAGAACTTCGAGGAAAAATATCTGGAAAGTGTCTCACATCAGAAGTTGCCTCTCTCTTCGTCGCTTATATTTTGCTTATCATTCTCCATACAAGAGGCCACAAACTTTCTTTCAACAGCTGTCGTGCATTAGGTAGGTGGCTTTTTATTGTGGTCTATTCATTTTCTTACAAATTTATTTCAGTTATCAAAGACTATCTTAAGCCATTTAAATTTAGCTATTGTCGTATCAGCAATTACTGTGTGTGAGCGCCTTGTGGTGTTTGGCTGTGTCTTCTTTGAAGTCGGAAAACATTCCTTACTATTGTGGCACACAAATTTTTTTTTTTTTTTTTGGGGGGGGGCGAGGGTTGAATATATACATCAATGTAAGTGTGATAACTCTAAAACATGAAAGAACCTATATTGTCTTTCTAGTCGTTCCTAGAATGGGAATGTTCTGTCCGAGTAAAATTAGATTTGCCTGTAAACATATGCCTATATTAAACAAACATAATAAGAGGTGTCACATACAGCGCTGTAGCGTCATCCACGGCTAACACGTGTGGTGCTTTCGCCGCATAATAAGTGGCGACCCAGACTTTGGGCGGGGAAGTTCATAGTTCGCATCACTTTTTTCATTAATTACAGTGCTTTATGAGGACCGAGTTTACATCAGATTAGAACTTAATATAAATTAACGTTTTTATGTTAGAGAATTTTTTTTAATATATTATTTTAAGTTTTATAAACTAGTAAGTCTCATTACTTTTAATACTCTTAGAGCCCAAAGAGCTTAGTTCTGAAGCTCCTATTGTGAGAAATAAGTTAATAAATATTTTTCAGGAGTAGTAAACGCGGTGATATAATAAATAAAGCACCTATTTGAATACATTTCCGTACTCTCTTGAAGAAGTTAACTATGTACGTATATAGACCAAGAGAACTAGGCACAATTTAGCACAGGAAGAATAAATTTTTTCACTTAATATTATATAAGATAAGAATTAGTCTATTAGTATAGGTAAATTAGTTATTATTATTAATTAATATATAACTTTGTAAGAAGTAGTCTAGTATACTTTATTAGTTATTTTCCTTTAATGAAACTCTATGAGATATCATTATATATTTGTATTATTTCTTGTTTTATTATCTTGACATTACCAATTATATTTTTATATCAATCCTATTAGGCAGTGTGAATTTATTTATTAATATAATTACGTATAATTATTTATTAGGGACGCGTAACAGGAATTGAAAAAATTACTTATATATATATATGTTAATTAATATATATAATCTATATTATTATTAAATTTATGATTTAATATTATATATAGTATTATTTAATAACTTTTAAATATAGAATTATTACTATCAAAAAAATTCTTTAGACCAAACACTTATCTAATAAAATCGATTCATGCAGTTTATTTATAATATATATATATTATATATTTATATATATATTATATATTATTAATTAATTATTTAATATAATATAGTTATAAATATATATTATATAGTATAAATTAATATATTATTATAATTAATATATATATATATTATAATATATTATTAAAATAAAATTATATATATTTATTATCATATATTAATGTATATATTATATATGTATATTATGGATATATAGTATATGATAGTTGATTATAGTTATATTTAAGGATTAATATAAATTAATACAGACCAAAATAAAAAATATTCATTCGTGTCTGTACTATTATTGTTTATTTTAAATCAGCAATTTGATATTTATTAAAAATAATATAATGTATAAAATGATTGTACTTAGTATTAGCTATTAGTATTTGGTATATATATACAAATATTGAAGCAGATTTGTTTGAATGAATTCCTCCCTCTCTAATATTAATCTGTTGAATATGTAACTCTAAAAATGTGTTGTATTGTTACTTTACCAATATCAATCAGTTTTCAATCCCTTCTCTTATGTTTCCCAATTCTTCTTTCGTAAATGGTTTTAATTTAAAATTTAATAACTGTTTAATTATGGTTTATGATGTAATTATAAAAATTTTTTTATTTTTTAATATGATTTATAACGCCTAAATATTATTACACCTCCCTAATTTAATTATAATCTATCCAAATATTATAAATTAGGAATATTATAATAGCCATAATGTAACTTTTAATTTATGATATCAGTCGTTAATTATATTTAATTACTTTTATTTAATTAGCAAAATAAAAAAAAGAAAGCAAAAATTCATAAAACAAAACAAAAATAACATTGTGTTTTTTAGTCGATTTAAACAAAAGAAAACATCATACCTTATAGTAATTATATTCATTATATAATATATATATATATATATATATATATAGTAGTATTATAATAATCTATATATATATGTATAGTAATATATATATATATATGTAGTATTTATAGTAATAATATAATATATATCAGTATATATATGATATGTACTATATATATATCGTTCGCCCCTCGTTACATGGGCTTATCAAGATTATCCTGTTAAGATATATATATATATATATTATATAGTAGTATATATATGTATTATATAGGTATATATATGTATATATAATATATATACTATATAATATTTATATAATATAGAAAGCTAATAAATAATATAATTGATGATTAATATATATTATATATTCTATTTTAATATATATAATATGATATTATAATTATATATATTATAGTAAGTATTATATTATATGTATATTAATATATGTGAATTATATATATATATACTATAATATTATATTTAGTATTTATTATATATTATATATATATTTATATATAATATATATTATATATTATATATATTATTATATATATATATAAATAATAATATATTATTATATATATTATAATATAAGTATATATATATATTATTATATATATCTATTATCATATATATATATATCCTATATATAATATATATATATATTATATATATAATATATGTAGATATTATATATTTTGCTTATTTTTAAATTTTTTTCCTGCTTCTCTTGTTTTTGCTCTTTCTGCCAATGGTTTAAAGTAAAGGGACAGGTATTGAAAAATATTGGGGACAGTCTAAAATTAAGGCCAAGTTTAAACGGCTAGTATGTAGTTAGGTAAGTAGCAGTAGGTAAGTAGTAGTAGTCGGTAGTCCTTTGGGTTTTTGATGTTCATTTTTTTGTTTCATGGAGATACTAAATTAGTTATTCTGCACTTCATAAGACTTTAATTGTTGCGTTTCAGTATGGTTTTTGTCTTTTATGAACTAACTTGATAAGAACAAGTAACATACTATCAACTGATACAGGATACAATAGGAGAGTATTGATTTATTATTATTATTTCATTATCTTATTTGTTATTATTAATCTTATTATTAATGTATTACTACAATTTTAATATGATTAAATTTATTATTTTTATTATTATTATTTATTAGTAGTGAGTAGAGTAAGTAGTTATGTAGTAGTATGTGAGTAGTAGTAGTAGTGTAGTTTTTATTATTAGATTAGAATTTAGGAATTGTATATTATTCTGTATTAAATATGTATTATTTTGTATTATTATTATTTTGTTCTGGATGTATTTTTTATTATATTTAGTTATGTGATTGTGATTATTATTATTTTTATTAGTTAGTGTATTGATTATATTATTAATTATATATTAGTTATTTATGATTATATATTATAATTTATAATTAAATATTAGTGATTATTATTATTTATGTATATTATTTATATTTATTATTATTATTATTATATTATTATTATATTATTTATTATTTTATTATATTATTATTTTAATTGATGTTTATTTATGTATTTAGTTATTTAATCGTCCTTGAATCCTTTTTTGGGGCAAAATCACCTCTAAGACTTGGGATGTGGGCAGACACACAATGCTCCACCTTTCCATCATGTTGTACGGGGAAAAAATAGACTATGGTTGTGCATCTATGAGCAGACTTTCTCAGTCGTACCCCGTCTTCTGGACCCAATTCAGACTTTAGAAAATCTGAGATGAGACCACAGAAGGCATTTCGTTCCTTTAACCCGATGTGGAAAACTCTGGATTGATGGAATGCTGGTGATGCCAACTGTTCCTGGCTGAGGAAACATATGTTATGTTTGCCTCCTTATATTCTCCGTAGTTCAGGTTCCCTGACTTCATCGGTTTTGACTTCTTTCATAGAGCTAGTCCATCGCAATCCTTCTTATTGGCTATTTGCTAAGGTTGTTACTTCCATCTTCCCTTTCCTCAATCTTCCTTAGCAGCGATCGGTCATGCAATATGGTTTCAACTCTAACTATTCAAAGTGGGTTTATCCGCCTCCTGATGTTTGCATTGGGATTCTATCTTTAACAAAAACAGAGGCACACCTGGTACAGTCGAGGGATTCCAATCTGCACCATAGGGAAGTTCATAGCGACTCGATAGCAGTTTACATTGATGGTTCCAAGTCTTGTGTAGTGTAGTGTTGTGTTGTGTTGTATTTGCATTGGCTGTGTTTCCGAACCTCACTTTCGTTACATTCGGCCACACCAATATTCCACCTTATTCGTCGTTTTCTCGGTTGAATTAATAGTGGTGTCTATGGCGGTGAAATGAATCAGTATCATCACGCCAGAGGGTAGCTATACCATCTTTTTCGATTCTAGATAGCGCTCCTCCAGGGAATTACTTAAATATCCAATCGATCTAAGAAGCCCTTTGTCTCTGCCGCATTTCAAAGGTCCCTCTGCTCGGTTGCATGTGATTGAAGCAAAGTATTTGGAATCTCTTGTTGGTGCCCTTCCATTGTATGGTGCGGTCCTGGTAAACGATACAATGCCCAATAGGGAGGCCAAACACCTCGCAACTAAGTGTCGAATGACCAGTACCTCCCTCCTGCCGTACGCCTGGAACACTTCCCTGCTACAGATTTTTCCATCACTATTTATCTGGCTGACACACATGTTGGCCAGCGGATACTCTTGGAGCTAAACTAGGGAACGTCAAACCCATTATTAGATGGTGAACGTCTTCATGTAGATAGAATTGCCTCCTCGAAGGTGGTCCTGGCTCGTTTGCGTCTGATTCCATACCAACCTTCACTCATGGATTCCTAATGAACTCAGTGAAAGTATATTGTGCCCGTCCTGCCCAATTTTGCTTCTTCCAGTTTGGCCCTCTTATAGGCCGTTCATTACCTGTGTTGCGAGACCATCTCCTAGGCCTTCAAAGCAAGTTCATTACTGATGTACTCACTATATGTCTCCAGCATCGCCTTCCGCAAAGTCCTATCCGAATCTTTATCACTTTCGTAGTGACCAAGTTTCTTTTGCCTTCTTTGTTGTGAAACTGTAACATTCTTATTATAAGATTTAAATCCTTTGTGCAGTACTTGTTCATTGCTGTCGTTTTGGTTTAGGCATCTCCTGTGTTGTTAGTAATATCTGACACAGTAATATGTTCCATATTAACTACGGTGCTTTGGTGGTCCCTGCCTAATATAGTCTAATAGTTAGTTATATTAGGTGATTATATATATTTATTTATATGTATATATATATCTGATTAGTGAAACAAATATATTATTATAATTGAGATATTAATATATAATATGTAGTTATATAGATGTTATTTATTATGATATAGGTATATGATATTAGTTATTAAGATTATTATAATTATATTTATATGTATATATGATATTTATTATATGATATATATATATTATGTATATTAAATATATTAGACATATATATATATATATTATGCTATATATTTATTATATAATATATATTATGTAATATATATATATATATATATTATATATAGTATTATAATATATTTATAATTATATATTATTAATATATTTTATATAGTATATATTATATATATATATATATATATATAGTATGGATTAATTATTATTGTATTATTGTATTATTATTATTAGTGTATTTGATTATATTATTATTATATTTATGTATTATTATTTATTATTATTATATTTATTTTATTAATATTATTTATTATTATTATTATTATTATTCATTATTATTATTATTATTATTATCATTAAGGCAAAGTTGTCTGATGGTCCTTTTGTTCCACGAATTAAATTACAAAGAAATATATATTGTCGTAAATTTATTACACCAATTCTTTGTTTCATTTTCTTAGTCATTTTTTAATAAACTACAACTATAATTTGTCGTAATCCACTATTTTTCTATAGCGAGATAATATAACTATATATATAATTTATATATATATATTCTATATATATTAATATTATATATATTATATATAATATATATATATATATATAGTATATATATAATATTATATTATATTTATATATGATTATATATATATATTATATATATATATATTATATTATATTCAGTGGCCGACTCTAGGTATCTTTTTACTAACTCGTGCTCTCTCTCTTCTCTCTTCTATCTCTCTCTCTCTCTCTCGTCTCTCTCCTCTCTCTCTCTCTCCCTCTCTCTCTCTTCTCTCTCTCTCTCTCTCTCTGTATATAGTATATAGATATTATATATATGTATATTATTAATTATATAGTAGTATATATATATATATATATAGTATTATATATATATAATATATATATATATATAATATTATATGATATAATTATATATATATATATCATTTTGCTGTTAAAAAAGCAAGAAGAATAACTCTAAATTGCCTTTTTTTTAAAGTTATTACTAATGAAGAGATTTGGTAATGATGATGTGCATTGTTTGACTGCAAGGTCTCAATATCTCGAAGGCCGTTTTGGTTTCCAATCTTGTCCACGAGAAGAGCCGTCGCTTTCGTTATGGTTGCCTAATGCTGCCATTACAATAATTATTATATATTACAATTTGAAACTTCAAATGCCTTCCTTTAAAAAAAAAAAGGCAATTATTGAGATATTTCGTTCTTATTGCAAAAGAGACGGATATATATATATATGGTATATATATATATTTATAATAATATATATATATATATATTATTATATATATATAGTATTTTATTATTATATTATATATATATATTAATATATATATATGATATTATATATATAAATAATTTATATTAGTTTATATGTATAATCAGATATCTATTTCGTAGGACATGTCCGGGAACATTAAAATATTTTTGCTAAATTTTTCTTTTATTACAAGAAATTTGTATTTGACTGGTTGTAATGTAATATAAGTGTACAAATTAAGAGCAATAATAATAATAATAATTTTAATATAATATTAATAAAATAATAATTATAATAACAATTATAATAGTAACAAATATTAATTAATTTTAATAATAATTTAATTTAATCTTAACATTTTGATATAAATAATTTGATATTTTTAATAAGGAATAACTTGTGTGTACTGCGAAGAATATTTGGTGTGAATGAATGTTATACTGTTCGTTTTTAATTAATTTCCGTTTTTATGTAATATAAAATATTAGCGAAATTTATTGTGGTCCTCAATGGTATTGTAATTGTTTTTGTTTTGAAGTTTTGGTAATTTAGTAGAATACTGTAAAGTGACCGGGTATTGATAAAATTTTCAATTGAGTAGATTTACTTTGGTTGTGGCCTGGCGTGGTATTTGTAACTGGTATTCTATCGTATATCTAACTAGTTTACGGGCATACCAGTTAATACCAGGTTCAAATTTTCCTGCTAAGTCCGCTAGTTATATTTTGAATTTCAAATTTGGTGTCGAAAGCGATAAACCAGTTATTGTGGTGAGTGTTTATATACTTTGCCAAGATGAGTGACAAGATCATTATGTTCTCCCAACATTTTTTTTTTATTTTCCTCAAGCGGAAAAAAATTTTTTACAGGCAATTGGATTGAAGATAGAAAACCCCATGAATTTGGCAACATTAGTGTTCGAGTTGTTAAAATCAGTATTGGTTTGGTACCATATATTATTGAGTTTTCTTTATTATTAGATGCTAGATCAATCCTTAATTCTGAAAATGGCAGATCGTTTGACCCTGAAAGCTTTTGTTTTGAGCATAATGAAAACGGCAATAATACCATCGTAAATTCAAAAATTTGCCAAAATATTCCTTCCGTACCCCAGTGTTGTAGTGAAGGGTTTGTTATAGACTCAAATTCTATTTGTTCTTACGAAAATGGATTTTCATTTAGTCCTCCATTTGCAACTGGGCGAAGAATAGAAAATATTTCTGGAGATGTATCAATGATAAATAAATGTTCTGAGGGTTATGACTTTCAAGTGGTTAATATCAGTGATCCTTTTCAGCAGCCATCAACTTTTCTTATATTGTCAGAAACGAACGAGGCAATTTTACATATAGAGCCTTTAATAACCCTTAATACTCATCTCCTCGTTCAAAGACGAGAGCGTAATGCTATTATCATCTTCACCAAGATACTATCTGGAGTCTTTGGAGGACCCGACCTTACTGGATTGAGCAGGAGGAAAAAGCGAGAGGCTCACGTAAAAACTTATAAGTTAAAATATAATTATTTGTTAAATATATTTATATAATTATTCTAACATTTCTTACGATTGCAGAATAACACTTTGTAGAATTTATGGTCTTTCTAGCTATTATTGAGAAAAGTGGAATTGGGAAATATATTATTTTATTAAACAATTCAGAATAACAAAATAAAAAGGTGATTTTCTAAATTTACTAAATTAGCCTCACTTATAAAATAAAAAATAACTTGCCCCAAAATATATCCTAATAATTATACTAATAAAAGTATATTATATATTATATATAATATATGTATATATATATATATAGTATCAACTTCAATATTCTTATGTGCACTACATTATATAGATTAATTCCACTGTCTACCAAAATTACATTATTATAATATCTATATTAATAATATGAGTCCTTACATGGCTAGATATGAGCTTAATGAGTCAAAATCACATAGGAATTACTATAGAAAATAAAATATTTATAAAACTGAGCAGACAGAGGGCCAGTGATGCAGAGTGGGAGAGTTAGGACAGAACCAAGAAACAGATCCGATAATAGGTTATGAAGTCGGGAAATGCAGGTAAACTCAAGGAATGGAGACAGATGGAGAGAAATATTGCCGAGACAGACTTTGCTTACGCGATGTCATCAGAGGAAGCTGCGGCGTATAAAAGAGAGAATAACGATCCTGTTGGGTAACCATTAGTAAAATAGAAATAAAAATCAGACAAACACCACAATTAACCCCTTACCCAAACCACAATTCCTGTGACTGTGGGCCTTAAATTAGAAATGGGAAATTCATACAAAAGAGAGGAGAGAGAGAGAGAGAGAGAGAAGGAGAGAGAGAGAGCAGAGAGAGAGAGAGAGAGAGAGAGACGAGAGAGAGAGAGATTCTTTCAATATAAATTTTTACGAACTTAAAAATTAATGACGTCTGAATATATATATATATAAAAGTATATATTATAGTATATATATATACTATATATATATAATATATAATAAGGAATATCATGATATATTTTCTATAAGCTATAACATATATATATATATTAACAATCATATCATGGTATAGTGAATAACGATTATCAAGAATGATGTACATAAAGTATAGTACCAAATATTATACGTATATATAAAAAAGGACCCTTATCATCGTGATTTGAGACGACACTTGGGTCAAGTTTTTTGAATATTTTTGTTTTTTTTTGAGACCCATTCATATAGCTACTGATATGATGCACCCAATCGAATGAATATTTCAATGGTAAAACAGAGGGGGACATGATTCAAAAACGTTTCGAAGTCATGATTTTAGAATAATTTTTAAAAATCACATTTTTGTTAAAGTTTTGGTTTTAAAAATGGAAATACTGCTCTGAAAAGTACGGACACACCTTACGGAGAGGGAGAGATAATGCATATCTAAAGCCACATATTGTGGAAATCATGCGATAGTATGAGCGCTATATTACAAACTTTTTCAGAAATGGGAAAACACGTTTAGCTGATGAAAACATCTTTTTTTATTGCATAAAATGACAAAAGTCACCACAAAAGAAATAAGATACACTGTGAGCAGAAACACCAATACATATTTGAGAATCAGTCGGATAGAGAATAAGCTTATTTGATCAGTCATGATGAGAAAGAAGCTAAAAAAATAAAAATAAAAAATAAAAATAAAAAAAGATTAAAAGTGTAGAGTGGGCTCGAAGGACCGAGAGAGGGAGACACATGTGGAGGGCGGGAAACGGCGCACGAATAAACCCGTAGGGGAGGGGCGGGAGGGACCTCTGTCAGAACAGCATGGGAGCGAAAGCGAACATAGCCAAGGACGAGAGAAGGTGTCCGAGACGAACCCTCCCCCAGAGGGGAGAAGGAAACAGTTCCAACCACTAGCTAGCTATCCACCGGAAGGCAGAGAGACACGCATAACACGAGACCCTGGCGATCTTGCGGTTTACGCCATGGGATTCTTTAGTTTAAAAAAAAAAGCTGAAATTTAAAGTGTACGGATTCTGTAAAATTTTAATATTTCGAATTTTTAACTCATGTCCGTTACCACTGAAATTTGCCTTGTTGGTATTATCTAGTAGCAATATTATTGAAAAAAACAGAAAAAAAATTCAAAACCACTGTCAGATTGATCACAGAAAATGGCTCCTATATACTATATATATAATATATATATATATCACCTATATAGATCTATATATCTATATATATAAATATATAATATATATATATTATAATATATATAGAGTATAGTATATATACTCTTATATATAGCAAAATATCTTTTTACTTATCGTTAGCATATTTAAGAGACTAAAGATTATTGAACCAAATGTAGATATGTATGTGTTATTTTATGAGAGAGCTTATTGAAGAATTTCCATCCTTACTATAGATTTTATTCCAGTATAGGACGATGATAAAATAAAAGATTATTATAGATTGCTATTATTTGCCCGCACTAGAGCGAAGGCTGCATTGCCTGCAGGAGGCTTTGAAGTTAAAATTAAGTATATTCAAAGCAAATCTAATGTAAACACAATTATAGGTTATAGGAGTATATGATTAGGTTATGAGTTATAGGAGAACCTGAGGAAATAAGGTTGTAAAAATTTAATAGTTTTTCACTCCTGTATGAAGGATTAGGAAATTTTAACTGCTGTAGCTCCTATTTCAAAAAAAGACATATAAATTTTTGAAGATTGATTATCTAATATTTATAATTAATTTTTATTATTTTAAATTCTCTATTTTACTTTTAATTAAATATCAGATTTTTTTTTATTATAATAACGGTGAACTCTTATTTTTGAATGAGCAGATAGAGGATTCCTAAGAAACCGTCTATAACTATCCAATATCCTTTAGACATTTAACTTTCCTTAGTGATATCAATTTAATGAGAGATGAAAGTAAATATATAGAGGTAATAATGCTTATATAATATAGCACTATATATATAATATAAATATATATTATCTATATACTATTAAGTTAGATAAGTAATATAGATATATATATATAT
>JABUQX010072306.1:32500-41280 GCA_015478945.1 Trachelipus rathkii
TTAAACTAATCGTAACCCTCTAGAGGTAGAGACCGCATAGATATCAGCGTCGGGTCTCTCGGCCTCTAGGATGGTGTCGACGGGGGGGAAGATGGGGGGAACTTGTCCCCATCGGCTCGAGCCCCCTAATGAATATGATGGTTTCGCCTTGAACTCTGCAACAAATTTAGGAGTCGAGCCTGTGGGGGATCAGAGGTCTGGGGACGAAGTCCCCCGTCTCCACATAGAGGCAGAGAAATCTGATTCCGATATCTATCGGTCTAATCTCCTCAGGGTGTTCATTTAGTTTTAAAATTATATAAGCGACTGTATCGATATAGGCTGGGTTTTTTTTTTTTTTTTTCTTTTTTTTAAACTATGGCAATAAGCTTTATATGCGCTTGATCCAGCGCTATCATGTGAGTTAAAAAGATCGACATACTTGTCTCGTGAATTTAAAAGAAAACGGTCCCTCTACTGGGAAAGAACCTATATATATATATATTATATATATATAATATATAATAATATTAAATATAGTATAGTAATATATATATACGATATATATATATAATAATAATTTAATAGTAATATATATTTATACATATTATAATATAAATATATAATATATATATAATATATATATATAATAATATATAATATTATTATTATATTATGGCCAGCCATCCCAGAAAAGATATTCAGGCATGTAACTAGAAACTATAACATATACAAACCGAGAAATTATATGAATTTTATTGATCATTTGAGACATCTTTAAAAATCGCAACAGAATTAAAAAAAAAAATTAACCTTTATAACATTTATAATAATTTCATATTAATATAGTAAAAAGTGCAGGTTCTCAATAACATGAAAGACGTTGAAAGCCTGCAGTCTTCGAGAGAAAGAAGTTGCCAATGGTTCGCTTTTATAATATACTATTGGAAAATATTATTTGTTTTCTTTTATATCCTCTTAGGGGTCGAGCCGACGGTGGAATCAGAGGGGGGGACCGAAGTCCCCCCAGTCGTCCCCGGTAGGCCGAGAAAACCCCGACTCTATCTATCGTTCTTGTTAACCCGTGGGATTTTTTTTTAACAAGAATCAAAATTCAACATTTGGCAACTCTCCGTCTCACTCGGGAGGAGAAGCCGCATCTTGATTTATCAAAAAAACTGTAACTTTTTTATAACTTTAACAATTTAATTTTTTAAAAGCGTATTTTTTTTTTTTTTTTTAATTCTGGCCGATATTTTCTCCTGATTAATAAAAGATATTTATTTTCGTGTACCTATTATACTTTTTTAGTTACAATCTGAATATATATATATTATATAATATAATATAAGTATATATATATAATATAATAATATATATTATATATCAAATAATATTATATATATAATATATATAAATATATATAGTATATATTATATATATAGTATATATAAATATATATATATGATATATATTATAGTTATAGTTCTAGTACCAAATACCTTATCTATTAAGTTGTGCACCTTTAAAAAAAAACCTTTCCTCTCCGAGAAGAAGATAACTGTAATAGTTGTAAAAAACAACGTTGCCGAGTTTAATAAACTGTAAAGTTACAGAAAAGCTGTGAAAGATGCCAGGCCTGTGAACATTTATATTTTGACTAATGCGTAAGTATGAGTTGTATTTTACGGAACATTGAAATTAAATACTTTACATTGTGTCGCAGATATGATTTATTTCTTTTATCAATTTAATTTATTTTATAGGCATATGCAGTTGTATATATCATATATAATATTAATATATATATATTATATATATATATATATAATATATATATAATATATATCATATAATATATATATATTTATATATGATATAGATATAATATATATAATATATATATATAATAATATATATATATATATAAATGAGCAAAGAGGGAGTGGACAGAGGTGGAAGAAGGTTGGCCAGGAACATGAACGAGACGACATTCATGAACGGGAAATGCAAGGTAACCTAATAAGGAATGGAGAAGAAATAAACGATAGACTTGCAGGATTCTCAGGGACAGTGCAGAGAAAGACTCTTGGTAAAATGATGGGTAATAGGTACAGGAAGCAGACATACACCATGGTGGAACGAAGGAGTGAAAAAAGCAGTTAAGAAAAAACAGAGAAAGATGAGGAAAATGGCTAGTGAAAAGAAGTAACATAGCTTCAATACTGAGAGAGACTGCGAAATACAGAGAGAATAAAAGAGAAGAAAAAAAGAGTGGAGACAGAGCAGGGATGCAGGAGAAATACCGGAGATGTGGGCGCAAGGTAGAAAAGCTATTAAGATGGCAGAAGGCGTATAGAAAACGAAAAAGCGCACACGAGACATATAAAGGGATAGCAACGGAGAGATTCTTGTGAGACTACAAGAATTGAAATGATAGATGGATGGACCGAATATTATGAAGATCTGCTTAATGTAGAATACAGAGAACAAGAGGGGGAAGCTGCAGATGAAGACGAAGGATGAGGAAAGGAGGAATGAGGCGGAGAGATAACGGTGGTGGAGGAATATGAAGAGGGCAAGAGGCTATAAAAATAAAAAGGATGAAGAATGGTAAAGCCCCAGGAGAGGATGGAGTGGCTGTGGAGTTGGTGGAGGAGGGAGGAGAGGAGTTGGGAAAGGGAGAATCATCAGTCTTGAGACAACAGCAATAAGAGCGGAAAAGGTCACGAAAAATGCTCGTCCTCAGTATTTATATAATACCGATATATAAGATAGGAGATGCGGGAAGCTGTAATAATTAATAGAAGTATCTCACTGATAAACCATCTGACGAAAATATAACGAAAGAATGATTGGAGGGAGGAGGTTGAGAAGAGACAGGTAGAGCCGTAGACTCGGAGTAGGAACAGTTACGGGTATTAGAAGGGGAAGAGGAACGGCACGGACCCCTTATTCACACTGAGAATGGTCTCGAGAAAGATGCTGGGAATATGGCAAGAAGATTCTTTGTACCATTCAATCGATCTACAAAAAGCATCGAATTCGGTGCTTAAGGAAAACGCTCTGGAGAGCTATGGAGAGGAATTATGGAGTGAAGGGTAGATTAAGAAGGCGATAGAAAGTATGTTTGAGAGAAATGCAGCTGTAATGTAAGAACTGAGTGCGAGAACGATAGGATGAGAAGTGGTTTCAAGTGAGAACAGGGATGAAGCAGGGGAGTGTTTTAATCGCCACTGGCTGTTTAACTATATTTCTTTAGAACGTGGGTTATATACGGAATAGTGAAAGAAAAGACTGGGGAGAATTTGCAACTGGACATTTAATGGCATATGCATAGACATCCTGGCATGTTGGGATGCGAGAGAGAGACTGCCGATTGCGCGAGAGTGGGTGGGTTTTTTTTTCGGAGAGTTGGAGGAAGCAGGGATGAAATTGAACATACAGAAGATAGAGATAGTTAACATGGTAACCGAAGGAAAGGAGGAGGGGATGAGAAATGATGGTGAGAGAGGAGGAGTGAAGGCGGTAAATACTTGCAATTATCTTGGAGGATTTTTAACAGAGAAGGAGGAAGTGGGGAAGAGATTACGCGAAGAATGAAAAGTATGGATGAGTTAGGTGAAAGCCGGTATCCCCATGATCGAAAACAGAAACCTCATGAATAGAGGTAAAAGTGATTTTAACAGCAATACCCTGACTCCCGACAAACTGCTGTATGGAGCGGAAGTCATGGACACAACGGAAGAGGAGGAGAGTAAAATACAAGCGCGGAGATGAAGCCGAGACTTAAGAACTATTGCTTGGAAAGAGTAAGGAGCAGACAGAAATAAGGAATGAGTAATTAGAGAAGATATAAGGGTAAGAAGATGATACTGAAGATGGATGTGGGGAAATGAATGGGAAGGACATGGGAGGAGCCAGGAGAGAATGCCGAGAAAGAGATGGGAAATGGCACCAGAAGGCAGAAGACCTAAGGGGAAGACCTGAAACACGAGATGGGCGGTAATCTGTGGAGGATCTCGGAAAAAGGTCAGCTTCTCGCAATAGAGAAGCGCTGGAAGAGAACGAGAATAGGTGCAGGAGAGGGACGTCTGGAAAAAAACATGCTTGCGCGGCTGACAGGATCGAGAATCCTTCCTGGGAGAGGAAGTAAGATAATTTATATATATTATAATATATATATTATTAATATTATAATACAGAATTAAATATATATATAATAATATATATGAAGTATATATAATATACTATATGTATATATGTATATATAAAGCGATCATGTTGAATAAGGAACGGCCTGTCTCTGTTCAAGATTCAAACAATGCAAAAGTAAGAAACAAAGATTGAAAGGTCACAGGTTTAATAATGACCATGAACTCTCTTGCTACAAATATCAAAGTCCTCAAACATCACCATACTTTCTGCAACTATTAACCCTTTCTCGAACACCGTTTTGAAGAAGGCCGAATCTGCTTCCTCGCACTCTATCATCTGAACTCAAAATCGCGAATCCCTGGGCACTACTGTAACCTCCGACCGATCGTTATTGTGAAACTCTCCAGAAATTCAAGAGCGTACTGCGTCGAATAAGATCACAACCGTAGACGTTTTCCTCCTGCAATCCATGACAATGTGCGTCGACCAATTGCAGTGCCCATGCTTCAATGCTTGACTTCTCAGGTCAAAAATCAATCCCACCCTTACGTCCGAGCTGAATCTGGTCCTGAGCCAGTGAATCTTTAACTAATTTCAAAGTTGAAGGAAAGTCTCCTCCACAGGAGTGTAGATTTGGTCCAAAGATGATTAAGGTGAAGAGACCGGTGTTAGACTGGTTTCGGTAAACGTATCAAGACTTTTTTTCAACCCAGTTTTGAGAAGTGGGTTAAACATTTGCAGAAATGTATTGACGTTCGGATTATGTAGAGAAAAAAAAAATTGGTACATGCTCTTGGAATAAAGCCTTGACATTGTTCGTTCAAGTCACGTTGTGTTTCATTACCTTATTCAGTGTAAGATAGATTTACAGCAAGAATAAGCTACTTTCAAAAGCGCCGAATCGTGGTTTAAATAAGAAGTTCATGTAAATACCAGCAAATTACCGTATAATTTTTGTTGTTACGCAAAGATGCGATGAAGAATTGTGCGCGTTAGTTTTCTATAAATGGTCGCAAAAGCGCAGTAGCGAATTGCATTCCTTCTTCTATTTAAAAGAATGGATTTTAAAATGTTCGGCAAAACTCATAGGAAGCATTAACGCAAAGTTCCTTACACTTTCAAAAGAAAGCTTGCTACCGGTCTTTGGTCAGTCTTTGCTACATTAGAAATGTTTTATTCCGCTCTTCTAAATAAATACCTACTTCGAATTTCATATTATATATACTTGTTCCTGTAAGTTTTGCATATCTAACGTTTTATTGATAAGAGACAACATAATTTTGCTTCCTATTCAATCTTATCACATCCAGTTATTCCTCAAATTTTCTCACGCAGACTCGACTCTAAGACTTTTTTTAGAAAAAAGAAACCTGCTTGTCTTGCGATCGTAAGGGAGAGTGCTGTCCAGGAAATGGAGAACCAATTCGTTGATTTTAATTTCGAGTCCCTCTCTAGGTTTACGTAGTTCATCCAATTGTACACTACTTCATTTAAAAATTTCAAACTAGAACAATATGAAAAGTGCAACATCCTTTGCACTATCCGGATAGAACGATTACTAGTATTGTCGTGATAGAAAATTTTATTACTTTGCTCCCTGTGCGTGGTTGGTTCTTTGCAACAAAAACAATAATATGAATTACTCTTTCACGCGTGTACTGTTTTCATTTTTTATTAATACTGGCACTTTCTGTAGGAAGGTAAAGCGAGTAGTCTTTGTTCGTCTCAACTGAATGTCTTTCTCACGTAGTGGTGTAGCGGCTTTATGATGGTTTGCTTTGTCGTTTAAATCAAGTACAGCTTGTTTTAAGATTAAAATTATGAAGAATCTTTCTTTTAGCGTTAGGCCTTTTAAATATATTATTATATATAGTATTGCTATATATATATTATATGTTGGGTTATATATAGGATAGGTAAATCTATAATATTAATCATTATAGTGTATTATACTATTTTTTATGATTCGATGGTATGTATTACGATCAAGGGTAAATATACGGCTGCAGTGGTACGTAATATAGATGTGAGACGTAAATAGTAAATATATGAGACCTTATGAGTTATATGGATCCAGCCGGCTGAAAACAGAGTATCGAGTCTTAAAAAATATATTTTAGGGCTATGATGCGTCAAAAATATTAGGGAATGAGTGATAGCAATCCTAAACCGTAGTAGAAAAAAACGGAAGAAGTTGTTGGAGATGCACGGAACAGGTGGGTGGCTATTTCGCGCATGAGATGACGGGGCATTCAGAAATATTAATTCTGTCGTGTGTTTTGATATCTTGCTGAGGAAGAGGTGGGACGAAATACGGGTTTTGGGAAAAAAAAAAGAAACCCAAACAAAGACGATGAATGGCGAGCTAGGGGGAGTCTGTTTAACTGCAGCGGGGCCCGGTACAAAACGTTGCTTGGTTAAAGACCACGCCCTCCTGGTTAACACTTGAGCCTCTTAAGGGTTAGGTACCGCTGATTTAGATCAGTGTGAGACTTCCAGGAGTCCTGGGGAAAAGAGTTTAGCTATAAACGGCGTACAAGTTATCGTAAAGAAAGAGATTCATTAAAATAAAGTTATCAATGGGTTCAGGATGGACAATCTTAGGGGGGCCTGGTGTTATGGTTGTGACGAAGATGATAAATCAGCGAATGGGGACGTGGCGGATGAAGCTTTTGTGTCGGTGGAAAAAGGGTAGAAGGAAGAATAATGAAGGTACCCCCGGGTTGAGATGGTTTGGTCATGTGGAAAGGATGGATGAGAGTCGGGGTTTGGTTAAACGATTTAGTGTGAAGTCGTGGGAATCGAACCGCGCTGTGGAGACCGAAGAAAAAGTGGATGTGAGTCAGTAAACGGAATGTCTTGGAGGAGAAGAAATCGTGAGTTTGGGCAAAGCAGATGGAAAGTGCCTAACAGTGAGTGAATGGCGGCAGTTGTGGGGAGGGTAAGGTGGGGACCACCTGTGCAGGGGGATGAACCGGTACATATACGTCATACCAAGGAGGGTCAGGTCGGCTGGGTCCACGAAGCTCTAAGGGACTTTCTGGAACTGTACGCGTCCAAAGAGGCTATAGGGTGCGGGTAAGGCTGGGCTTCTTTTCGACTTGTCACCTGCTCTCACTCTCCCTTTTCTTTTAAAGATTGGGAGTATATTTTAGAACCATTTACATTACAGCAGTCTGTCTGGAAAAAAGTGTGATGATATATATTATAGTATATTTTATTATTAGATAAGCTATTTAATAACTATATATTATTATATTATATATTTATATATATATATATATATAATATCATTATATATGAAAATATCTATTTTTTTTTTATGCTTACTTACTAAGTATATAATAATATTAATAAGGGAAAAAGTGATTAGTATAGACAAAGATACGAAAATTTAAAGGAAATGAGAATTTCAGATACTAATAGTGCAGTATGTAAACTGCACTACAGTTAATTTTAGTATTATCCTGATTTTTACAAAAAAAAATTTCTCATTATATTGGAAAATTTTTTATAGAATGAATGGAAAAAATAAATTTCTAAATCACTACAATAGATTAGAGAGAAATATGTTTTGCAATGGAAGACAGTATGAGCATTTACGGCGGCTATCGTTCAGTGTTACTTACTTTGTTCAATATTTTTTTTTCATCCGTTTTAAGATATGTTCAGCAATTTTTGTAAAGAATGTTGACTTTGTATGCATGAACAATATATCAATTCTTAGCCAATAGTTTTAAGAAGGCTCAATTATAATTTTTTGTTCACCTACTAGAAGAAATTTTTGGCATTGACGAGAAATTTTTTGTAAAGCCTAGGCTATATGTATATTGTGTTGTTTTAAGACATGATATTTGCAATTTTTTCAAATAGTTTCTGATTTAATATAAATATTAAATTTTTGTTTGTTTGTTTTTTGAAATTAATTAATTAATAAAACATTCTTCTATTATTAATATTATTAATTTTATTTAGTTATAATTATATATTATTATATTATACAGAGTTCTTTATGAATGGGTGTTCCTGCGCAACGAACGGGCCGACTGGGAAGCCGAAACAGCCGCTCAACACAGGTTCGACGTGCCCGTACTTCTCCTGCTGGTGCGCCTGGTCTTGTCCCTGCCTACTTGTAGACCAGATAGAAAACAGATTTCTTTCAATTCTGCGTCGGGGCTTCTCTCTGGCGTAGTATCATGTTGGGCGGTATTGATGCTCGTGGAGGCACTCTGAAGTAACAACCGGCCTTGGCGTGGTGCTTATGCTTGTCGGCGAGTCGCCTTGACGGAAGCACTGAATGGAAATCAATGCTATTTCGAATCTGGTTGAGGATTTGTGCGAAGATATATTTATATATATATTTTATATTATATAAATAATATATATATATATAATAATACTTAATATAAGTAATTAATAATATACTAATACTACTAATATATATATATAGTATAAACAGTACACATATATATATTATTATATAATCTATAATATGTTATATATGACTATTACTATATTTTGACATCCCTCCTTTTGCTAACCAAGACTCGGGGGGTCAAGCGTGCGTGGTGAGCGTTGTTGCACAAATAAACCTAAGCCTTCGAGAAAAGCACAGAGCAGTAACATATTACAAAAGTTGAAAG
>JABUQX010072307.1:15000-22500 GCA_015478945.1 Trachelipus rathkii
TACACAAAAAGAAATGTTATTTTAAGGAAAATGAAATTTATTTTTATAAGAAAATGCTGCTTATATTTTATGGATATTGCCTTTTTTATTCTAACTTTTTTTATATAAAATATTTACGTTTTATAAAAGATATAAGCATTCCTTAATAAATTTTTTTTTGCATTGTGAAGTTGTGAAATCGGCAAATTTTATACATGTTTATACAAATTGTATGTTGTATTCGTGTATGATATTTGTGTGAAGTGAATGCAGAGTTATATGCGTATGTTTTATATCCTTCAATCGCTTCAGCATACAAAGAAAGAAATTTTCTTTCGATTTTAACATAAAAATCGGATTCATTTTCATGGTGAATATATTATTTTCTCCAAAAAAAACAGGAAAGGCCAAATGTACCTTAAAGTCCTAACAAATAACTCTCTAATGAAATTTTGGTATAAGAATTACCAAAATGGAGATATGACTTAAAATGTACTCTATTAAGTGATAAATTTTGCTTCACCTGGTCAAACATTTTGGGCTCACCCTGTTACAACCAGAGTAAATCTACAAACGAATGGTGGTTTTGAACTTTCCAGGGATAACATTACGCCATGCAAAATATAAGTTTTCAAAAATTACTAGCCGGCATCAGCGTACGGAAAAAATGGTAGACATTTAGCAGGTTAAGAAGGAATATGTTTTCCTTACTTGTTGATTGGTCGGAGTAATCTTAATCTCTATATGAACCTCGTATGTGATTGGTCGAGAATTATTTTAATCGTCTTTTGAAATTAATTTGTTCTTTAATTGGTATTTGGGACAGCAGGTGTGTTTTATTCTTTTTAGAACCGGCCAATCATTTTAAATCATAGTCATTTTAGCTGTTAAGCGGTGCACAAGTTATCTGATTTGTATTAAACAGTGTTTTATTTTTAACTAAGTGGTATTCATTTATAAATAATACTTAATTGGAGAATATTCTTAATTCATCTTAGAAAAAAAAAAAATAACGATATAATTAATTTACTAGATTATATAGTAGACTCACGTGAAGCAAACGCAGAGCGCCGCAAGCGCGTACCGGTGCGGAATTTCGCCGGACGGCACTGACGCCGGCGTAATATTACGTACATCGGTCGCCGAAAATATTTCTTATGATACGCCGTTGTAAACTTTTCATTACATCATTTTTGTATTTTCAAATATACCGCTTCCTATATTATGACCCGTCCATTTTATTTCTTACTTGAACATTTTTTAATCTCTAATTTATAGAAAACCATTTCAATTGGTAAAGTTCTTTGAAAAACATTTATTATTTTTTAAAGATCATTCTGTTTTTGTAGAAAAACAGTTTGTCTCTCTCTTATCCTAAACTCTCATAATTCTTGAGGGAAATAGAACAAATACTCCGCCTGTGACGTAGGCCATGTTCCTCTTTGTTGTATGCTTTAAGATCTTATTACTTTGGAATGTAAAAACAAGTTTATGCTTAAGTTACCCTATATACGACGTGAGTTAATGTATAGAATGTTATCCATTCCTCCTTTTCAAAGGTATGTCTTTTACGGTTTTAATCTTTCTCTATGTATAAGTTATGAAAAAAAGTTGTTTAATAAATCTAAAATATTATTAACATAATTACTATTTAATTAATTACACAATGTGTGTACATGCATAATAAACTTTCCCTCATTGTACAAACCGTAATTTCTCTTTATGGATTTTCAGTATTGGTATCATATTATTATACTTCAAATTACATCGAAGTATGTAAGTTCTTACCTCTTCTATATCAGATGTTGTACGCATTCGGCAACCATCGAGAATATTTCACTTGGTTTGTAATAACACTGATATACAAGGACTTTAAATAAACTAATCGCTTGAACACATGTTATAAGGTTCGTAAATATACCTTGATACAGACACAAACTAATATTTTACATACTGAATGGGACGGTGTCAAAAGATATCAACCTCTAGGATGTATGCCCTACCACTTGAATACAACGCCACATATTTTCGCGACCGCGTAGTAATATTAAGCGCGGGCGGGTTCATGCGTCGGTTCCGCACCGGGTCGGCGCTTGCGGGGGCTCTTGCGTTTTGCTTCACGTGATCGAGATAATCTAGTGAATTAATTATTATCTTTTCTAGTGAAATTAATAATTATTTTTCATTGTAAGTATTTATATAAATATTTTACTTAGTAAAAATAAAAACACTTTTAATACAAAAGAAAACTTGTGCACCGCTTAACAGCTAAAATGACTATGATTTTAAATGCATTGGGGTCTAAAGATAATAATACACCTGCTCAAATACAAGTTTAAAGAACACAGTTAATTTTCAAAAGGTGATAAAATAATTCTCGACCAAACATTCACATACGAGGTCATATAGAGATAGGGATTACTCCAATCCCAAGTAAGGAAAACATTTCCTTTTACCTGCTTAGGATCTTAACGATCCAGCATGTTTCAGTTTGAACAATTTTTATAAAAATAATAATTGACATTGATTATGTCTATACTGCGAATTACGTTTTTGACCTGGGTATTGGCTTAAATCAGCATGGGATACAAAAAAGGCTTATCCTAAATTTGCCTAACGAGTTATTGCACCACATTTTCAGAAAAAGGTCAAGTTTGAAATAATTTTGAACCCTGGAATTAGGCCCTAATCGCCCGGTGCTTACAAAAGGTTATCCTAAATTTTTAGGCCTAAAGTGTTAATTTCAAACAACATTTTACAGAGAGAGGTCAGTTTCGTTTCTGTAAGGAGTGCGCGGGTTGTTGTGTATTCTCGTGATGGATTGTCAATGTAATAGATACATAATAATAATAATATAATAGTAAATAAATAATAATAATAATAAAGAAAATCGAATTTATTTAAAAAACTTTGAATATTTTTAGTTAATCATCGAGCGAATAAGTATAATATAAATGTAAGTGAATATTTGTTATTTTTAAATAAGAACTTAGAAAGCTTTTAATAAAATACATGTTATGTTAGCAGAGAACTTATTTTGTTATTTTTTATACTTTATTACATGGCTAAAGATGTGTAAAGCAGTAATCAATAGAACAACGTGGCATAGCTTGGTGTAGACGGGTGCTAGTGGTCTGACTTACTGATTTACTGATTTATTTGCTTTAAGGTACGTAAATATGTTTTAATAAAAATTTCTTAAAATTTTCAGTAAAAGTTATTTTAAACTTGATAGTTATAAAATTTATAAACAAAAAGTATTAAAAGTAATAATAAATTCTTTTGTTCAAAGATAATGATTGATTTATTATAGAAGTTTTAAAAACTTTGAAATAATTTTTAAGTTTATTTGAATGAGTATATAAATGTATCGTGTTTAAAACCTAAAATGTTTTAATAAATAATATGTTATGTTCTAAGTGAGTGTGCGTGTGGGTGTGTGGGTGTGTGTGTTGATGTGTGTGTAAGTAAATCGTGTGAGTGTAAGTAAATCTCTGTGTGTGTAAAGTAAAATCTTGTGTGTAAGTAAATCTGTGTGAGTGTAGTAAATCTGTGTGTGAGGGTAAGTAAATCTGTGTGTGAGTGTAATGGCATTGGTGTGAGTGTAAGTAAATCTGCGTGTGTAAGTAAATCTGTGTTGTGAGTGTAAGTACATCTGTGTGGTAGTTGTGTGTGTGTGTGTGTAAGTGTAATGTAAGTGTCTATGGGTAAATGTAAGTGTCATAGTGAATGTGTGTATGAGGTGTAGAGTGTGTGTGTGTGTGTGTGTGAACGGTGTGTATAAGTGGTTAAATGTAAGTGCCTATGGGTAAATGTAAGTGTCAATAGTCGGAATGTGTGTTAAGTGTATAGTGAATGTGCTGTATAAGTGTACAGTGTGTGTGTGTGTGTGTGTGTGTGTGTGTGTGTGTGTGTGTGCGCGCGCCGTGTGTGTAGGTGTGTGTGTGTGTGTGTGTGTGTGTGTGTGTGTGTTCCTAATAATAATAACAATAGCATTAACAATGAAATTAAAGATTAATAATAAAATTAAAAATAAAATAATAAAATAAATAAAATAATATAATATAAATAAAAAGTATTAAACAAATGTTTAATAAACTATATGAGTTAAAGCAGTAAACATATGAGTTAAAGCAGTAAAACTAAAACTATAAAGCAGTAAAAACATGAGTTAAAGCAGTAAAACATGAGTTTAAGCAGTAAAGCAGTAAACAAAAAGCATACTAATCCCTCCTGGGTTAGGTCACACCTCTATTGATTTACTGAATTACTGTTTAAGGTAATGTAATGTTAATAAATATATGAGTTAAACGCAGTCAAACATATGAGTTAAAGCCAGTAAAAATTAAAGCAGTAAAAAAGTAAAACAAAAGCATACTAAATCCCCTTGGTGATATGTAGCATCTCTATTGATTTCTGATTTACTGCTTTAAGGTATGTAATGTTAATAAAATATATGAAGTTAAAGCAGTTAACCAATATATGAGTTAAAGCAGTTAAACATGAGTTAAAGCAAGTAAAACATGAGTTAACGCAGTAAGCAGTAAAACAAAGCTACTAACCCCTTGTTGCTATGTAACACCTTCTATTGATTTACTGATTGGTAAGGTATGTAATTAAATATATGAGTTATAGCAGTAAAACATATGAGTTAAAGCAGTAAACATGTGAGTTAAAGTAAAGCAGTAAGGCAGTAAAACAAAAGCATACTAACCCCTTGTTTCTATGTAAAACACCTCTATTGATTTACTGATTTACTGCTTTACGGTATGTAATTTAAATTCATTTGGCCATTGAAAGCAGAAACCAGTCAATTTAAAGCAGTAAATACATGAGTTAAAGCAGTAAAACAAAAGCATACTAATCCCTTAGGTGTTAGGCAAGACCTCTATTGATTTACTGATTTACTGCTTTAAGGTATTGTAATGTTAATGTTTTTTATAAAATTTCTTTACAGTTGTGTAAATATAAAATGTTTATATTTCAGACACTCTGGTTTTTTTCTTCTTAGATATAAATTTTTAAAAAATTTATAAATTAAAGTATTAAGTAAATATAAAAGATGGTCTGTAATGATTTACAGTTTTAGGTTCGCGAAAATGTTTTAATAAAAAAATGTTTTAAGTATGAAATAAGAATGCTAGAATGATAGTATATATATTTTTATACTTTTCATTCGCCCGGGAATATTGCGCCTGCGGGCGCACGGGGCGGGCGGGGACGCGGAAAATCTGGCGCCTGCGGGCGCACGCGGTGGCGGGAACTTGGCCTGCGGGCGCCCGCGGCGGGCGGGGGGCGCGGCGGGTCGCACCCGGGTGCGGGGTCGTGGGCCTTCGCGCGGTGGGATCATGATGCGGGCTGTTATGCAGCATTTATCAAAGATGAGTCATTAGAATCTAGAGTCCGAAAAAAACTCTATCTATATGGATAGTATAGAAAGATGATTTCATCAAAGATGAGGCAACAAAATTGGAGCTTCGAGTGTGTAAGTGTAAGTGCTGCGTGTGGTTGTGAGTGTAAGTGTATATGGGCTAGTGTAAGTGTTTATGGCGAGTGTTAGTGCTTATAAGTGTTATAAAATACTAAATCATAGTAGGAAGCATTCTAGCAAGATTGTAAATATCACAATTCCGATTCCTCATAACCTTAATTATCTAGGGGTAGAAACACCATATTAGGGCTATTTCTACCGGCTCAGGGAGCTAGAAAAGGTTGAAAAAAGGGTGGCACTCAGTTGGCACTATGCGACACTCACCTTGGCACTTTGTGGCACTCACTTGGCACTCATTGGATTCACTTGGCACTCAACTAATACTCATAGAACACTAATAGAAACATCATAGATAATCCTTGGTGATTGGGGAACCATCAAGTTGAAACCATCAAGTAACTCTGAGTCCATCAATGCTGAACAACAATAAGGTACCATTAAATGACCATCAAAGTTGAGGCCATCAAGTTGAGCCATCAAAAAGGTGAGGCATAAAGCTGGGGCATTAAAAGTTTGAGGCATCAAGTTGGGGCATCAAAGTTGGGGGCATAAGGCTGAGGCATCAAAGTTGAGGCAACAAAGCTGAGGCTCAAAAATTGTACCGTAGAATATCAAAAGGGTTTGGACGAAAAAATTTGGGTTCTGCAAATTGCATCCCCCCCCTGGAAGACCAAAGGGTTGGGTGAAAAATTAGGTCTGCCGAAAATTAGGGATGGCCAAAAATTCGGGTGGGTCAAAATGACCCAGGAAGACAAAGGATTTGTCGTTCGTGTTTGTACTGTGTGTATAAGTGTAATGTAAGTGAAAGTATCTATGGGTGAGTGTTAGGTCATTGAATGTGTGAATAAGTGTAAGTGTGTGTGTGTGTAGGTGTTCAAGTTAGGATAGATCCATACATGCGTTTAAGTTAGGAACGAAATATGTGACGGGTGGGCACGAGTGGGCAAAAAATAGGGTGGCCAAAATTGACCCATGGTACATGGCAAGGTCGGCCGAGATATCATGGTCAAACAAGGTTAAGACATCAAAAAGGGCTAAGCCTTAAAGGAAGGACAAAAAATTACGTTGGGACAAAATTGACCCATGTATCTGGCAACTTTGAGAAAAGGTCAGAAATATCAAGGTGAAGACATCAAAAAGGGCTAAGCCCCTAAAGGGTGGCAAAAATTACCGGGGCAGAAAATGACGCCCCATGGGCAAAGGGTTGGTCCGAAAAAATTAGGGGTGGGGTACGTACGAACGGTTTTGCTTACACACCGTTTGGCGCAACCTTCTTCGAAGGTTGCAAAAATTAGGGTTTGCCGAAATAATTAGGGTTGCCGAAAAATTTGGGTTTTCAAAAAATTTGGGTTGCCCAAAAAGGTCAAGGCCAAAAAAAAGGCGGCGGTAAAAAAGGTCAGGTGCAGGTTAAATCGCGTTGGTCAAAAATGACCATGGTAGTCCAATATGGCCTCCTACTCTGATGGTTTTCTCAATTTTTCAATCGAAGAGTAACTGAAAGGAGATAAAAAAATTTCTGCTGATTTTATATTATTGTGAGAAATATATATATATATATACTATATATATATATATATAATATATATTATATATATATATATATTATTATATATAATATATATTATATAATATATATATATTATATATATAATATTATATATATATATATATAATATATATATTATATATATTATTATATTATACTATATAATATATATATATATATATATATATATATATATATATATACTATATATTATCTATAATTTGTAACATGTTTAAAAAATGATTCTTGTTTCGAGCCCTTGAGGATTTCATTTTCTACTCCCATCGATGGCACATTTCAAAAGATTATAATAAAACTCATTTGTGGAGTTTGTGGCCACAGCATCAACCAAGCTTGAAGGCAATGACTGTAAACTAAGTGATGATGTTTATATTTGGAAAAAATATGAATATGGAGCTAGAACAGCTTAATTCACTACTCAACAGACAAGTTTTAGCAAAAGTAAAAAGGAGGTATAATCAGG
>JABUQX010072307.1:25000-29732 GCA_015478945.1 Trachelipus rathkii
GATTGTGGCTCTTCTAAAGGCTATATATAATAATATAATATATTATATATATATAAATAATATATATTATATAATATAATATATATATATAATATATATATAAATATATATATATATATATATATATATAATCCACCATATACATAATATTATATAATAATATTATATATATTATAATATATATATTATAAATAATATATATATAAATAATATAAAATAATAATATATATAATTTATATATATATTAATAATTTATATATAATATATATTTCTTCTTTTCTTCTTCACTTCCTCTTTGAATAGAGGTAAGGTTGCGTACAAGCATAAGAAGAAAGCAGTAGAGAACATACAAACGTCGAAAAAGAAAGCCCAGCCTTACCATTGTCATTAATTTATAATATATAAAATATATCGTAAAATACGATAAGGGAATAGTTTCCAACAAATATAGATATAGATATTATAAAGAGAATTTGCGCAACCATTCTCTTCTCTCTAAACAACCTGCGTCGTTTCTCCTCTACAGAAACCCTCCCTTTGTTACTGTGGGTACACCTTGGGGAGATTCCTGCATTGGGCGACAGCGTCTTTAACTTTGGGGATCGGGATTGGCACTCCGGACTTTGAGGAACGAAAAGAAGGTGGGAGTTTGTTCCTAATTGTGGAACGAATTATAGTTTAAAAATAATAGAGATATATAGTAGATAGGGATTAATATCAAATTAGATTTGTTTTGTGGTGGGGAAGTGGACAAATTGTTAAGATTATTATATATATATATTATATATATATATATATATATATTATATATAATAAAATAATAATTATTATTATATATTAATATATATATATCCTATATATATACACTATATATATATTTTAATAATAATATATATTATATAAATAATTTATTATTATATATATATTATTTATTATATATAATATTATTATTATATATAATATATATATATAATATATATATATAATAATATATATATAAATAATTATAATATTAATAAAGGCGAAATATGGACGCTCCACTCTACCATGTAAATGGGATGGATATCATACCTGTACGTGGTGCTTGTGGCTTTTTTGACTGAACATACGCTGCTGGAGATGTGAAGAGAGCATCTGTAACACCAATTGGGGGCGATACATGTCGGGAAGAATATAAATAACTCAGAAAAGAAGCGCGACCGGCCTAGCCAGCGGCGGTGGATTGTTGTGGCTCAAGACGCGCTTGTGATGCCTCGGAACCAGGACGGATCTTTTCGGTTGTTGACCAGGCATGAAAATGGACTACGAACTCGACTACACAAAGATAAGTTCCGTTGACGGAATGAATACTGAAGTGAAAATTGTCATGGGGGACTTGAATGCGCACGATAGTGAAGGCGAGAGAATAGGAACCGAGATAGCAATTGGGGGCGTTTTTGGAATAGGAGGTAAAGAAACGCGGAGGGGGAAGGCTGTTGGATTTTTGCGGTAAGCGCAATAGGTTTGGCAGTGATGAATAATACTTTGCGCAATAGGGACTCGCATGAAATGGAACCTGGTACGGGTGGACATAGTATTGTTGAGGATTACACGGATAAGTCGATGATTGACCTTATACTAATTACAACAGGAAGGTGGTAAGAGACGTGAAAAGTATACCATCAGTGTCGCTTGATTCGGACCATCGTTTGGTGGTGGGGATATTAAATCTCAAAACCCCGTTACCAACGAAGATGGTAACGAGAGAGAGAGGATAGCAGTGGAGAGATTAAAGGAGGATGAAGTGAAAAGGGTTTTTTGTAGAAAGAGTCCGTGATATTATACCAGAGGAAGAAGAGAATGTTGTAGATGTAGAAGGAGAGTGGGAGTATTTTAAAGAAAAAATGACAACATGTGCGAGAGATACGCTGGGGGTAAAAAAAACGGGTTCCAGAAAGAAAAAGACTGCGTGTGGGCGATGAAGTTGCACGGTGCAAGTAAAGGAAAAAAATTAAAAGAGTGGATGACAAGAAGATCCCGTGAGACAAGAGCGGAATTGTGGTAAATGAAATGAGGCCGAACATCAAAAGGAGAGCGATGGAGCAAGCGTGGGGAGATGGTGAACAAATGAGAACGGAATATGGGTGGAACTAGAAATTAATATATACATGGCAAAAATACCTACGGAGGACAGGAAGTCGACTGTTGCACCTCAGTAAAGGATAAGGCGGGTAAGCTGAGAGTGGACCCTGATGAGATAAGCGACAGGTGGGGAGAGTACTTTCAAGAGTTATATAATCCAGGAGGAAGGAGAGAGAACCTTCCGGAACGGCGAGAGGAACAGCTTCCGAATAACGGGATGAGGGTGCGATAGCAATGGAAGAGTTGGAGATGGCATATCGGGGAATATGAAAAATGGGATAGAGTCCATGGATGTGCATGGGCTGCCGGTGGAGAATAATGCGATGTGGGGAAGGTCATCGCGATGGATGTTGAGATGTGTAATGTTTCCTGGAGAGTGGCAGATGAGTCCTGCGGAGTGGGCGCGGGCGGATAGTTATGCCGGTGTTTCAAAAGGGAGATAGGGCGACTGTTCCAATTATAGGGGATATCGTTGCTGCCGCATGCCATGAAGTTATATGAGGATATTGGAGAAAAGGCTCAGGACGGGAGTCGAAGACAAGCTGAATGAAGCCAGTAATGGATTCAGGGCCCGGACGAAGGTAACCGCGGATCTGATATTTTTCTCTGAAGATGATGATAGAGAAGAGCTGGGAGTGGGATAAGGAAATGAATATGGCTTTTGTGGATTTAGAAAGGCTTTGACAAGTGGTACCTAGGGTACAAACTTTTGGGGACATCGAGGATCGTTACTACCAATAGCACCCAAGTTGATTAGCCAGTGATAGGGACTTTACACAGAAGTGAAAGTGCGTCAAGGGCAGCGTATGGATAGGACAGTGGTTTGGAGTGAAGAACGGTTGTAGAAGGAGATGTTGGTCACCATTGTTATTCATCAGTATATGGGAAAGTATATGCGAGAGATTGGTGTACGAGGGGAGGAGATTGTTGTAATGGCAAATGCGGACATATTGCTCTGGTTTGCAAGAGACAGGGAGACGTTACAGAGAGTATTGATCAGATGGGAGGAGGTGCTGCGACGGAGGGGATTGAAGATGAATATGAGCAAGACTGAAGTGATGAAGATAGCTAGGGAAGGAGAGAACTTAAACATAGAGATCGGTGGGGAAAGAATAAAAGATGCGAGGAACTTTAAGTATTTGGGAGTTACGGTAAACAGCAGTGGAATGATGGAGTGTGAAATAGAGGAAAGAATAATGAACTACTCTAGAGGAGTTGGTCAGTTGTATCTTGCTGAGAAACAGACATGTGACGAGAAAGGTTAAAACACTTATTTATACCACGATTCTGAGACGGTACTTTTGTTTCGGTCGGAGTCCGGTGGACATACTTACAACAGAAAAGAGTAAGTCGTGGCGGCGGAGATGGGGGTGTTGCAGGTTGATAGTGGGGGTGAGCAAAAGAGAGAGAGAAGGAATACTGGATAAGAGAGGCAGTTTGGGGGTCGCATGCGTGGGGATTTGATCGACAGACACACTGAGATGTATGGACATCAAGAAGGAATGGATGCAGATAGAACCCGGCCAGATTTATGCATGGCAGCCTGCAGGTAGAAGACCGGCGGGACGACCAAGGAAGATGGAAGGATGGAGTGGCGGCGGCTGTGGCGAAGAGGGGGATGGACGCTGGATCAGGTGGAGGAAAATCGACTGTACGAAGAGAGGGTCCTGTGGAGAAGCTTCGCAACGACAGGGGATTTGACCCTACAACGGAGGCCGCTTGGTGAGAGTGGTAGTGATAAACGGGAAGTATCGCTAACATAAATTTACAAAATAAATAATAAAAGCATTTATGTTTTATATATATAAAATATTATATATATTTATATATATATATATATATATATATATATATATATAATATATATATATATATATAATATTAGGGAGTACCGATACCAGAAAGAGGCCGATACCGATACTCTATTTTTTTTAGGGTGGGCCGAAACCGATACCGATACTTTAATTATATAAATAAATACACATAAGATAGAACATTTGTGCACTGCTAGGCAATTCAAGAATTGCCTTCCCTGTACAAACAATACTTAGTCATTTATATTTCAATATTTGGTTGTGCCAAGTATATTTATTTTTATAAATTAAATAGTAATCTTAAAGGCAAGTGCATATACAATAAAACTTTTTTTTATGTTTTGTGTTTTAATTAAAAAAATATTTTCCATTTTCCATTTTACTTTTTAAGTATTAACAAAGTTTATCTACTAGCTTTTATGTTTTAACATGAATTAATTTACAAGAAGATTCTTTAACTAGCTTCATAAAGAATAAAATAATGAAAGAAGAGACCTCATTATCAGCCGAAAAGTTAAATAAAAAAAACGCTATTACTCAAACATGACATAATAAATACTCCTTTAAGATAGATTTCATTCAATACTCAAATTCAAAAATTCACCAATTGTGATGCAAAAACATTAAGCTTTCACTATATCTGGCGAGAGCTGTCCTTTTTGGGGTGTTTTTAACATTCCCTACCTACACTCATAAATACGCTTCTCTCGACTGGATGAAGGAGGGTGTGATAATTATTTGCATGCAAGCACTGATAATATTGAAAACCTTGGCCCATTTTTCAAAGTAACCGCATG
>JABUQX010072308.1:0-5000 GCA_015478945.1 Trachelipus rathkii
TTATGTATTTCTTTTAGTTGTGATATATTGATTAAGTCTTTAAACTGCAATATCTTTAGTTTTTTGAACAAGGGTTGTGTAGGGCTTTGAAAGTCTCTTGTTTTTCTAATGGGACGAATAAAGAGCTTTTGAATTACAATTACAGGATGGATTACTGAGTTACTTGTGGTTACGTAGATAGGAAGACAGTAGAGTAAATGGTGGTGTATCAATGCTTAGTATATTTTTTTAAGAATGGAAAGAGGTACAATATTTATTTTATTTTATTAGCACATACATGTATCTAGCCAGTCTGTTAACTAGGATGTTAACATGTTCTTTAAATGTCAGTCTTTTATCGATTACTATTCCCAGTGTTTTAGCATTTGAAGCCCTATGCAGTTCAACTTCTTTTATTATGATATTGAAATTGTTAATTAATTTGCTGCTAAAAATAATATAAGATGTTTTATTTAAATTTTAAGAGACATCTTGTTAGCATCTATCCTTTTCATTAATTTTGTTAAGGTGTCTGCTGCTTTGATAGAGAGAGAGACTCGGCATTTTTATTATTTATTAAGATAGAGGGATCATCAAGCAAATAGAGCACTGAGAAAGGGCGTCAATGTAGAGTTTTAAACAGATCATTAGTGGCGGTTAAGATAGCCCGCAAAAATAGAAACGGATCCCAAATTGACGGCCAGGGATACACCCAGGTGTCGTGATGTTATGAAGTGTGATTGGAATGACGTTCCCTTAATTTTACGTATTGAGATCGCCCCTTTAAGTAGATTTTAAACAATTGTAAGTTTGTCCCCTCAATGCCCATTTTATTCATTTTACTTAATAGTATGTCATGATCAACCATGTCAAAAGCTTTTGTAAAATCTAATAATAAGCAGGGAGGAGTCTTTATTTTCTATATTTCTGTAAAGTTTTTCGGTTAAACAAATGAGTGCATCAGACAGTATGAGTGTCCTTTTTCTAAATTCAAATTGCGAGTCGCTGCGAAATATTGTTTGATCTACAAATATTCTGTAAACCGATTGAAAAATTATTTTTCAAAATATTTTAGCCTAATACGTATTTGTGAGATAAGGCTATTGGTTTTGCTGTAATTTTTTTGGCTAGGGAAGAGTCTCCTTTTTAGGTATTAGTTAAGGTAGTCAGGATCACTATGTTGTCTACCGTTGAATATTTGGGAAGAATTCCTGTCAAAATGATTCGCTGAACAAGTGATTTATTGTTAGCCTGGTGAGTGTCCTAATAATTGTGATGTTCATTTTATTCCCAACCAACAGGGATAATAATGACAACTACATTTTTTTATTCTTTAGCCGGCGATTACCTTCTTTACCTTCAAGTTTGTGTATGATGTTGAATAAAGGAAAAAATGAGACTCGTAGTCTGGTAGAAAAGTTTCAAATGAGGTTTGACTAAGGACTTTGTCTCCCAAATTTGCTTATCGTTTACAAATTGCTCGTTTAGTCGTTAGTTGAGCTTACTTTTCGTTGGTTGTTAATATTGACTATTCTATATTCAGTTCATTTTAGAGATTGTGTTTGCAGTAACAAATAAAATAATAATATATAATAATAATAAATAATAATAATAATAAATAAATAATAATATAATAATAATTAATAATAATAATAAATAATAATAATAATAATAATAATAATAACTAATATAAATAATATAAATAATAATAAATAATAATAATAATAATAATATAATATATATAATAATAATAATAATAATAATAAATAATAAATAATAATAATAATAATATAATAATAATAATAATAATATAATAATAATACATAATAATAATAATAATAATAATAATAATAATATAAAATAATAATAATATAATAATTAATAATAAATAATAATAATAATAATAAATCAATCAATGGAATTTAAAAGAATATTAATTATAATAATAATAATAATAAATCTATAAAAATAATAATAATAATAATAATAATAATATTAATAATAATAATAATAATAATAATAATAATAATAATAATAATAATAATAATAATAATAATAATAATAATAATAATAATAATAATAATAATAATAATAATAATAAATAATAATAAATCATAATAATAATAATAATAATAATAATAATAATAATAATAATAATAATAATAAATAATAATAATAATAATAAATAATAATAATATTAAGAATAGTGATACGAAAGAAGAGAATGAAATAATGATAAAATGACAGAATAAAATTAATTAAAAAAAAAAGTAAAAAAAATAATAAATTAATAATAATAATAATAATAATAATAATAATAATAATAATAAAATAATAATAATAATAATAATTAATAATAATAATAATAATAATAATAATAGTTTAAGAATAATAATAATAATAATAATAATAATAATAAATTAATAATAAATAATAATAATAATAATAATAATAATAATAAATAAATAAATAAATAAATAAATAAATAAATAAATAAATAAATTTGCGAAGGTAAAAGAGCCCTATCAAATAAAATATACCAAATGTAAATCAGAAATTACATATTTCTATTAATATTTTGAATTACGGAAGGATAATAAAAAGGTTTCAAATATACACAAACCTTTTATCATGATCACTCATATATCCCCGATCATATAAATCTCGGCGACTCCCGAAGCTTTCACTTTTTTATGTCGCGGAATATCCGCTGTGATTCGATCACTTCTTCTCATTGCAGGAGCGCGTCGAGAGTGAAGTAGACCTCAGGTCGCGCGATCCCACGGCGAACGTGACAGCCACGCGAGAAGAAAAGAGGCAAAGATCAAAGTAAAAAGATGGATTGAAGTTCATAAGGTAAAAAAAAAGAAGATTTTTCAACTTAACTTTTGATAGTAACTAATTTATTTATATACTGAGGAAAGATTTAGAGGGAACAAAAGCTAATAATTAATTTCCAAATATATTTAATGCCAATATAAAAATACGGGACTTAAAAGAGTATGTTAAACGCTATCCACCATATATATATATATAATATATATATATATATATATATATACTATATATACAATATATCAGTATAAATATATATATATATATAAATATATATATATATACATAGTATATATATATATATCTTACTATATATAGTATATATATATAGTAATATATGTATATATAAATATAATGTATATAAATAGAATATAGTATATAATAATATATACTAGAGTATATTAAGATATATAAATATATAATATATATACTATATATTATATATATATATAATTACATACATATATATATACTATATAATATATAATACTATAGTTTATACTAATATGACTATATACTATATATATTATATAGATATTATATAATAGGAAAATTTAGTAACTGAAGCAAAGTGCAAAGAAACACAAAGTGAGATATTTATAATCTACAAAACATTAAAAATAAAATAAATTTCAAAATTGAGTTAATCGTTAATCGTTGAAAACAATAAAAAAAATTACACGCACACACACACAGAAAGCTCAAAATAAGCAATAAACATATTAAGTATCAAGCAAAATTTCAATAATAATAATAATAATAATAATAATAATAATAATAATAATAATAATAATAATAATAATAATAATAATAATAATAATAATAATAATAATAATAATAATAATAATAATAATAATAATAATAATAATAATAATAATAATAATAATAATAATAATAAAAATAATGGCGAATTATTTCAACTATGAAAAGTGCATTCCTTAAAAAAAAAAATAATAATTTAATTACATTTTAATTTAGCATAAATGTTAATTTAGTATTTTAATTTCAAATGTTTTATTTATAAAAAGGTAGATTAAATTAAGATGGGATGAAACTGTAACGACGAAAGGGAACTCAAAATCTAATAATATATTGATATTAATGGTTTGATCAAAATGCAAAAGCTAAAACAATGTCAGTAAGAAAGTGCAAAATATAATTAAAATTTTCGCAAATTGTACATTCAAACAACGCTATTTAAAATCCTATAATTATTCGACTGGAATAATGTTTAGGAATAACTAGAAAAGTTTTTAAAACATATATTCATTTATATTTTATACTTTCTAGGTTTCTTTAAACATTAATATGAATTCAAATGGTTTAATGGGTAAACTTGATCTAGTTTCGCAATAAATTATAAAAGAGATAATAATCAATAAAAATATTTCTGTAGTTGAAGTAAAGTTCGAATGTGTATTGCACGAGTATAGTCTAGTACTCTCTACTTCGAACAAATCGGTAATTTGAGATTTTGATTGGGCGGTTGAAAAATTACATAAAAAATTGAGAATTTCCAAAAATAAATTTTCTGAACTCTACAAATTTTTTCACTGTTGTTTTGAGTATTAATATGGCAAAAAGAACTATTAAAACTTTATGAAGAAGAAAAATCAAATTTCAATTCTGTTGGGAAACATATAGTTTCCTGCTATCTGATCCTACCTCATATCTAATTCATTTAAGTTTTAAATGTAAATATATATATATATATATATATATATATAATATATATATATATAGTACTCTAGAAAATATATATATATATATATATATATATAATAGTATTATATATATATATATATATAACATAATATATATATATATAATATATTATTTTTATATATACTTTATAATAGATAAATATATCATATAGCTTAATATATATATAATATAATATTATATATATATATATATATATATAACAAAAAAAATACAGGGTTCTCTGAAAATAACTGAAAAAGTAGAAATTCGTTATTTCCTAATATAATCCAACCAGACATCCAACGTTTAGTTTCCCAGCATCGGCATAAAAAACCTCATAAGAGGTAAGTGCAATTAAATTCACTGTTTATGGCGGAATATATAACTTATAGTTTTAGATTCTTTATATTTAATTTTTGGTGGGTGCTGTAGGGAAATGTCGCTTTCGAAAAAAAAATTACAAAAATGGTGCTAAGCACAAA
>JABUQX010072308.1:10000-22500 GCA_015478945.1 Trachelipus rathkii
ATTTTAATCATGCAATAGCCAGCAAAAGGAAAGTCGGAGAGGTGTCATGGGTCGTTTAAAATTTAGGATGAATGTAAGTCTGAAATAGGCAGAGATAAACTTATAATAAATAGGGGAGCATGTGCAAAAAAAAGTTACGTCTACGGAAGAACTGAGATAGATCAAGAAAGGCTCTAAATTTAAAAGGAAAATTATATACACTAAGATATTTAAATTTGGTTCAATTTTACGAATATGACTAATTTTGAACCTAATTACTATTTTCAAGTTAACCAATACACTCGACCATCAAACAATATAAATGATGAATATGATTTGAAGCACGCCACCATTTAAACATCAACATTAATACTAAATAAAACATAATGTAAGCTCTCAAGGTATGATTAAATAAATATAATATACGATATATAAATTTAAGAAATATTTTTGGTAAATCAGAAATATATTTAAAGTATTTATATTTAACTTTTTATGTGTTTGATAAATAATATGAATGAATAATTATTAATAGAAAAGTCTAATACTAATTGTTTCTAAATTATCTAGTTAGGTATTTAATATCTTATTTCTTCTTAATTATTTGTCTCTTACATCGCTAGTCACTCTTAAATTTTCTCTTTCTTTTTCTATATATTATTATTATTATTATTATATTAATCATATTAATTAATTATTATATTATTAATTATTATTATTAATTATTATTTAATATTACTTATTATTATTAATTATATTATTATCATATTTTATTATTTATTATTATTATTATTATTTTTATTCTGAAATTAATCTATTATGATTTGTTGCATAAATAATGTTTTTCTTTTTTTTACAAATTTTTAATAGTATTATTTTATTATTAAATTCTAAGTCTCCAAATATGATACTAATAATTATATAATTATTCAATCAATGAGATATCATTAAGTTTGATAGTTGGTTGACCCGATTTGGAGTGATCTCATTGTACGGCGTAATGTTATAATGCAAAGGCCTATGTAGTTGTTAATAAGCGAAATTAAAACTTATATTTTTATAACTTCAAATTTTAGATGATGTACCTAATATTTCCTTATAATAATAATATATAGTACTATGTAACAAATAAATATAATATTATATCATATAGTTATATATAATATATATATATATATTATATATATACTAATAATATATATATATGATAAATATATATTAATATATATATATATAAATAATATATATATATATAATATATAATATATATATAATAATATATATTAATAGTTATATAATTAATTATATTATATATATATAATATACTAAATATATATATATATATATAAATAATATATATTCGAGTAATATATTTAGTTAAGCTCAGTCCAGTACGATAAAGATCGATACATATTCGCTATCGATTTTTTTACCATTTCTCCGTCACCTATTTATTAATAATATATAATATATATAATAATATATACTAATAATAATAATGATTATATAAATAATATATATATAATATATTAATAATAAATCATAATAAAAAATAATATATATACTATAATCAAATATTCTTCATGATATAATATTAATATGTAATTATTTAGTTCCAAGACTTCAGTCAGATCGATAATCGACTAACATTCTTCAATATTCGATATTTTTTTTTAAATATTTTCCGTACATATGTAAGATGTCCATCATTCAAATTTTAACTCAACAGACTTGCTAACTGAAATATATGTAGAAGACACAAACCAACAACACATACACAACACACACATACACAACATTATAATATATCTATATATCTATATATATATAAATATAATAATATATATATTATATATATTATAAAAAATATATATATATAATATAATAATATATAAACATATTATTCTCACACACTAACATAACCCCAAGATAGGAAAGGAACTCCCTTCGAATCGCATGATTGGAATTTGGTCTGAAAGTGTTACATTTTGTTCTCATGAACAACAAAATGGTACACGTGGCAAGGGTACAATGAGACCCGATAGCTAAGCGCACAGCATTCAGCGCAGCGAGAACCTGCACCCCACACAACAGGGGCGAAAAATACGCTCGAGTTCGTCAAACATCCTAAATGATGATAGAAACCTTATCCAATACGGACATGCAGAAAGGAAGTGATTTGTATGGGAATCAAACGATTGTTCTGTATAGTTGCGTTGAGATCTGTTTCGTAGTGATCGCTTGTGTGGTATTGAGATTTGTTGTACTACACTATGAAGATATAGCAAATAGTAAATATTACAACAGAAAACAGCAAATCTCCATCATAAGACGACATCGTTAAATCCTTTTCCACTAAGCACAAAACGAGGATTTCGCAACATACACTGAGAGGGGAATCCGCGTATTTTCAAACGTCGGCTCAAACAAGCTTGCCTTCAGCCACTGTGCCAAACGTGTACTATATATATAATATATATATATATATATATATATTATATCTACTATACTATTTACCTATATCACTACTATACTACCTTACTATACTTATATCACTATACCTAATAATATATATATATATATACCTATCCTATATACCTAACTACCTACTATAATTAATACATCATATAACTCATACATATATAATCAACATATAAATATAATATATATACTACCTATATAATAAATAACTTATAATATATATATACTATTATCATATATATATTATAATATTAATATATAATATACTATTACTATTTATATATTATATACTATAATATACTACTATATACCCTTAGAGGTGTAGGGGATAGTGATTTTTCACTATCCGCGAAGGCGGTATGCGAATAGCCGCGCATAGTGATTTTTAAACCTATCCGCGGATAGCGGATGCCGGATAGTAAAATCACTTCCGCGGCATTCGCAACGGAAATGCGGATAGCGATAGTAAGCATTTTTAGAGTTTTATTAGCCAACACGTACTCTACAACACCCCATCCCATACCCACCACATATATATATATACTATATATATACTATATATATCCTATACTATATTATATAAATATATATATATATAATAATACATATATAAATATAATATATATATACATATTATATATATATCTATATATATATATATTTATCTACTACTATATAATATACTTAACTATATACCTACATACTACCGTAAATACCAGAGTGCGGACGCTTGGACCACTCTTTTGCCCCCCAACCATCTATTCCCAAGCCTCCATCCATTTGGAAAAGGTTATATATATTAATGCTTTAAATTAAGTAATTCCAAATAACTATTGCTTTATACAAACAAGTTCAGAGCACTTATCAGAGGAAGAGTATATGCCTATATTCTTTTCGTCGTAATGAGATCATGCACCCACTGAAGACCGCTCACTAGCAACTTGTTAAAGGGCTTGCAAGTTTTCTTTTTTCCTCGGCGACTTTGAAAGATGTGAACAAACTTTTACACGTTATCTCAACAGCCAAAAACCAGTGGATCTTATTTATCGCTTTCAAGCTTTTTCTCTTTTGTACTCTATCGATCAATGGATGGTGTTAATATTGAACACATATCAGAACATACGCTGCTAGATTTGGGTGCTAGAAGCAAAAAAACGTTCATGGATTTCGGCAAAGATATCGCTAATAGATGGTAATTTCGTGTCTGTTTCTGTGATCTTTTTTTGCTTTCCTTATTCGGATAGTGATAGCTTTCCGCCTTTAGCAGCATTTAATCATAGGCATCCCAAATTAATTTTAACAGTCTGGTGAACACGTGATCAAGCATTTTGTTTTGTATCTACGGATTTAGAAAAATTGCAAATTAGCAATCGGTACAATCCAGTTACTTGACAGAGTTTAAAGAAATCTATTATCTTCATCACATCCATAGACTGTATTACTAGAGAGGGGGGGGGGAGGGGGGGGGGGGGGGGGGGGGGGGGGGGGGGGGGGGGGGGGGTGGATCTTGAAAGTCCGTTACTTTTAATATATAATATATATATCATATATATATATATAATAATTATCTTACCTCACACTAATATATATATAAATATATATATATATATATATATACTCTAATTACTATACATATAAGGTAGTGCACACACGATACATACATATAATTTCATCATGATGATACATACTCGCTATCCGCAAACAAAAATTTTATGCGGAATGAGTTGCGCGATCGCGGATAGTGAAAATGCGGATGAGGTTGCGGATGCGGATATATATTGATGCGGATATCCGCATATGCGGATTGCGGATGCGATATCGCTACACCTCATAAATATACTCTATATCCCATATCATCTATAATATATATATATATACTAATATATATATATAATATACACTATATATATATAATACCTATAATAATATCAACCGTATATATATATATATAATTATCTATATATATTATACTATATATATAATATATATTATATAATAACTATATATATCTTATATATTATATATACCTATTATATATATATATACTATAACACTAATATATATATATTATATAAATATACCTCATTACAAATAATAATATACTATATTACTACTATATAACACTATAATACAGTCTAGCTAATATATACATATAAATACCATAATAACTACTACATAATATTATATATAAGTATATACTACCCTATACATAACTAATAATAAATACTATAATATAAAAAATAATATGAAAAAATTAATAAATCATATTTATGGTGAAAATAAATATAAAACAACCCAAAAAAACCAAAACCAGAATATAAGTATAAATAAAACATTCAATATAAACCTAACCCATATACATATACATACTATATCAATTATAATAACAATATATAAATAAATATATATATATCCACACAGTTTGGCTCGGTGGATTAAGGTGAGATTTGACTCTTCCTTAAGACGCGGCAAATCATCTCAATATATACTGAGGCTTCGACAATCCACATAGTTCGGCCAAACAGAAATACTGACTGTGAACGGAGTGTAAAAAAATTTCCATTCAGAATTATCTGTAATCATTAACTACGTATTGCACGTTCGAGGCAAGTTTTAATTACACTAAATCTCATATCACACAACACATAACAAACTAACAAAACATAGCCAACGCATTCACAGAACAATCTATTCAACATATAATCACTCACTTCTCATAGCTTTCTCAGATTTGGAAAGACGCGTATTAAAGGTGCGAACCCACGCCGCGGTGGCGGCAACATCTGACTTCGATTGCGACTGAAACAGGGCTCGCTATAAGGGCTATACCTTTGCACTTTAACCATTGGTCAGAAACCACACATCAAACTTTCCCATGATCAATTATCAGATCTCGGAATTGAGGTTACTTTCCGATCTTGGAATTGGAAGGCTATGTGTTTGAAAAATTGATATATATATAATAATATATAATAATATAAATAAATATAATTAATAAACTAATAATAATATATATATATATAAAATATAATTAATATATAATACATAAAATTAAAATAAAAAATTAAAATAAATATATATAATAATTATTATTTGGACCTTTATTAAACAGGAAGCAATAAAAAATTTGGAATCGGATTGCTTGGTAATTGAGAATTATTTATTCGATGGTATTTTTAACGAATTGTTATCATCTGTTTATGCTACTTGAGGGGAAGATCATGTATGATCTTTCTACTAATGAAACTAATAGTGATATAATAGTTAATTTAAATATATTAATATATACACTTAGATATATAAGAATATAGCTACGTATAGCGCAGTCCGCTCATTTGGAGCGAGCGCTTCAGCGAGCGGTCTGCATAGACATACATACCATCCTGCTGTGATTTACTAATCTATGGTATTAGTTATTTATTTTTTATTTAACCTCAATAAATAATATCTGAATGAAAAAGTAATTTAACTACAAGATAAAAATAATTTTGAAGTGAAAAAAAAAAAATCTCATTTTAAGACAATCTTAAATGAGATTTTTTTCATTTTCAAATTTCACGAATTTCTAAAAGTAAACCAAATCGAACTATTTTGAAACGACAATTTTAAATTAAAATAAATAAAATCTCTTTATTTCGGATTTTTCCCTTGGATCATATAAAATCGTAATTTCTTAGTTTTACCACTTTAACAACTAAAAATTTAATTGCTGCACCTGGTTTAATAAAGGTCCTATATATTTTTATAAGTTAGAGTGACTGTCCTTCCTAACGCACCGCCTCGTTCTCAATAGCGAGTGGTCTCAACAAAGATGGGGGGTAAGCGCGTTAAAACACAACCGCGGAGGGGTAACGCAGAGTGTACTTTGGGGTAAAGCCCCCCCCCCAAAAAAAGAAAAAAAAAAATAAGTAGCAACTCACTGATACAATTTGCGAGTGTTGATCTTGTATCAAGTGGAGTGCGATAATATATATATAAATTATAATATAAAATATTATTATATATAATAATATAATAAATAGAATAGTTATAAAAATTACTATAAATTATATATATCTACAATATATATATATATAATATAATATATATAATCATAAATATAATACTAAATATTAATAATATATCTATATATAATATAATAAACCTAATAAGCGATAATATAAAATATATATAAATATATATATATATATATATATATATATATTATATATATATATATAAATCTATATATATTATTAATAATATATATATATATATATATATATATATATAATATATATACTATAATATATATAATAATATATATATAATATATATATTAATTAGATATATATATATATAATAATATATAAAAATATATAAATATATATAATATATATATATATATATATATATATATTTATTATATATAACTAATAAAAAAAAATAATCTATATATATAATATATTATAATAAATCATATTATAAAAAATATTACATAACTATAAATAAACTCGCGGGCATTTAATGCTCCCCATAATATAATTTAAAACACTTTCATTTTGGGAAATGTGGGGCTAGGAGTTTGGTTTTTATTTGGTTCATACCCTTAACTCGTGAAAGTGTGCAAACTGGGTTAAAATGTTTATAAAAACAGTCATGTAAGACAGTGTGTAGGGAAATACAATGCATAATAAAAAGACAAGCGAAAAAATATAGATCTGATGTTTTATTAACCAACAAAACAATATTTACAAATTACAATGTGAAATGCAGCATAATGGTGTTTATAATGGTGTCCCTCTGGGATTTCAACATATCTCAACAGCGATTGGACATAGATTAAATTATGCATAGAAATGGACATCTGCTGATGCTCTTAAAAAGCGTATTGAACAAAGCGATCGCGAAGAGAAAAGACAGGAGGCATAAACTGTAACGGGCTCGAAACGTTAGCCAAAAATGCTAAACAAGTTCAATGGGATTCATGTCCGGGCTCCTCGCAGAAATGGCCAAGAGTCTGATCCCTACTGTGGTAGGTATCGTTGGACGACCTGTGCAGTGTGCTGTGTGGCATTGTCCATGGATAACAAAAATAAGACGCAATGAAGGACGCACAAGGCACTATATACGTCTTGGGAGGATGTTTCGCATACTTTTAGCGTTTAGCGTTCCTCTGCTTCATGATTGCGATGCGTGCAGCACCCAAAAATGCCTGCCCACACATCACAGAATCACCTCCAAAAGAATCTTGGGGGATATTGCAGGCAGAAGTGCTACCTGCACGTCCCAAATTCCTTGACGTCCTCTGGTCCATGTAGTGTAACCTCGATCATCTGTTAGTGTCAATCTCCATCACGCTTGTGAAAAATGATTGCAACCGATGCTCCCTGATCAGTAGATGGCAGATGGGTAGACCGTTTTTTATTTTTTTTTTTTTCTTGTATTATTCTCCACGTTCATTCTTTCATCCTCTCACTGTACGCTCGGAAATGGGCAGAGTTGACCTAAAAACGCAGGCTGTGTTTAGCTTACGCTTGGTAAACCGTTACGAAGCCGCCAGACTGGAGGAATCTTTTCATCTTTCTCGGACGGCCCCCTCGGAGACCTGCCATGTCGGTCTACGTTGCTCCAGTTCCCTAACCGACGAAGGATTCGCTGACCGTCGATTGGTTTACGCCCGAGTTGCTGAGCCACATGTCTCTGAGAATGGCCTGCTTCCGGCAGTATAACTCCTATGGCACGTTTCTCTTCTCTGACGATGTCTTTCCATTGTGAAGTCTTTGGTAAGCTACGACTCACAAATGGGTTTGTTTCATTAGTTGGTTGGTGTCTTTGCCATTTTGTTACCTATGAACGCACTTCGGGATTTTCGTAAATTTGGTTGTTTTCTTTATATATTGCATTTAGTTCCACACACGGTGTAGTTACATACGATATACACTACCAAGTTAGGTATGAACCAATAAAACAACCTAGCTCTACATTTCCAAAAATGAAAGTTTACATTATATTTTAAGGGTGATGCATTAAATTTGTCGGCGATTTTATTATTATATATTATATATCTATATTATATATATTATATATATATTATATATAATATATATATATATATATATAATATATAATATTATATATTATATATATTTAATTATATATATATATATATTTATATATATATATATTTACAGCCTGTAGGGGGTACAACTTAGAATTATTTTCGTCTTAGGGGTACGCGATCAAAAAAGTTTGGGAACCCCTGCGCTAGAGTCTAGCGCAGGGGTTCCCAAACTTTTTTCACCGCGGCACCCTTGTTGTGCTAAAAAAAATTCGCGGCACACCTACTCTTAAATTGGTTTGAGTACTTAGTCTTAGGTCTTAGGAAACAAGAAAACACAGCAAATTTAATGCTCATTTACCTTTAATGTGAAGATAAAACGGTTTTTTTATGAATTTTTCATTATTTTCTTTAAGTTTATGAGAAGTTTTGTCAATTTTCCACTTAATCGAGCTTGAAGCCTGAAAGTTTCCTCCTGTTTCTTTTTTTATGTAAGCATACGTTGAGAATGCAGACTCGCGTAGATAAGTGGATAAAACGCACAGGTCTTTTTAATGCAATCTTGCCAACAGCATTGTTTTCTGCATATACTTGCATCCAGAACTCTTCTTGGCCTCCTTCGTGATATTTAAGTTTCAAAGTGCTGTCTTCACTGATGTCAGCGATTTTAAAAAGCTTCATGTATGCTCATCCAGTCAGGTTTAGTTTCGGGTCACAACGAAAATATATTTGTCATCACAGCTGTAGACTCTACAAAATCAATATCGGGAAAATACTCAACAATTTTTTTTCCAAACCCTCCACGTGGGCAGTAATAATTTCGAGGAGTTCGGGTTGAAGATGGATCTATTTGTTTTGACAAATTCTTGTAACAGGAAAGTTGGAGGTGTCTCTGCTCTTAACACACGCTTCAAAAAATAAAAAAAACAATTTGCACAAGCCTTTTATTTTGTCTAATTGTGCTCCTCCCTTCCCTTGAGAATGTGGTGGTTTCATTTAGTTTTCGAATATGTCGGAAGGTCCCAATTTAGCTGCCAATCGACATCAGTTAATTTTTGAATAAAAGACTGCTCTATAAATGTGACCACCAATGCATCGTTTAGTTCAAACAGTTTGGCTAAAATCTTTCCCCTTGAAAGCCACCGCACTCCTGTGTGCAGCAAGAGATGGGAGTGAGCCATACCCATATCTTCGGCGGTAAGTTTAAAAGGCGTGCTAGAAGTAGGCGGCTCTTAACATGATTAATTATCTTCACAGCATCATCCAGTACGACTTTTAAAAATCTTGTGACATCTTTCTTGTTGCCAGGAAATGCCGATGTGTGACAGTGGCTGCTGGTGACTTTTTCTGCCACTTGCTTCATCCTAGACACCGCTCCCTTCGTTTTTCCCACCATTGCGGCCGCTCCATCACTGCAAATATCCACACACTTGGTCCATTCCAAACCATTTTCCTCGTAAAATTTAGCGAATAGCATGAAAATTTCGTCGCCAGTGGTGTAGTTTTAAGCACTTCGCTCATCAATAAGTTTCTCTTCCTATTTTGCATTGCGAATGTGTACAGTCAAAACAAAAGAAGAATGCATCCGCTAACGTTCCGGTACTTTCATCAAGCTGCAAACTAAAAAAAAATCACGTTTTCAATTTTCTTATAAGACTGTCTCTGAAATTGTGTTAATTCGCATGCTTATAGTGTTATTTGATAGCTGCACAGTATCAATGTTCTTGGCCATATCTGAACCTGAAATGCAAAACTGAAGCTTCATTTCTTGTCAGTTTACATATTGCAAAAAAACTGGAAAACCGTATACTATTGCCGAGACATTAATTAAACCTTGCCTGAAGGATGTTGTTAGTTGCATTTTAGGTTCAGATATGGCCAAGAAAATTGATACTGTGCAGCTATCAAATAACACTATAAGCATGCGAATTAACACGAATTAACACAATTTCATAAGAAGATTGAAAACGTGATTTTTTTTTTAGTTTACAGTTTGATGAAAGTACCGACGTAGCGGGACTTGAGGTTTCTTCTTGTTGTTTTTTGATGTAATTCGCAATGCAAATACGAAAGAGGAACTTTTGATGAGGAAGTGCCTTTAAAACTAACACTCAATGGCGACGAAATTTTTCAATGCTACTGCTAAATTTGTACGGGAATGTTTTTGACAATGTAGCAAGTGTGTGGATGATTGCAGTGACGGGCGGCCGTAATGGTTAGTAAGAACGAAGGGACGGTGTCTAGAATGAAGCAAGTGGCAGAAAACGCCACAAGCAGCCACTGTGTCATACATCGGCATTCCTGCAACAAGAAAGATGTCACGAAGATTTTTAAAGTCGCTACTGGATGAATGGTGTGAAGATATTAAATCATGTTTTAAAGAGCCGCCAAGCTTCGCAGCCCTTTTTTAAAACTTAACCTCGGAGATATTTGGGTATGGTCTCACTTCCAATCTCTTGCTGCACAAGAAGTGCGGTGGCTTTTTCAAGGGAAAGATTTTACCAGACTGTTTGAACTAAACTATGCATTGGTGATCACATTTAAGAGCAGTGGTTTTAATTCAAAAATTAACTGATGTCGATTGGCAGCTTAATTGGGATACCTTTCCGACAATATTCGAAAAACTAAATGAAAACCACATTTCTTCAAGGGAAGGGAGAAGCACAATTAGACAAAATAAGGCTTGCGCAATTTTTATTTTATTTTTTGAAGCGTGTGTTAAGAGCAGAGCCATCTCCCTTTCCTTGGTTACAAGAATTTGTCAAAACAAATGAGATCCACATCTTCAACCGAACTTTCTCGAAATTATTACTGCCCACATGGAAGGTTTTGGAAAAAAATTGTTTGAGTATTATTCCCGATTATTGATTTTGAGGATGTCTCAGCTGGATGACAAATATATTTTTCTGTGACCGAAACGTACTACTGGGATGCAAATGAGCTTTTAAAATCTGCCTGGACATCAGTGAAGTAACGCACTTTGAAACTTAAATACCACGAAGGAGGCCAAGAAGAGTTCTGGATGCAAGTATATGCAGAAAACAATGCTGTTGGCAAGATTGCATTAAAAGACTTGTGCGTTTTATCCACTTATGTGAGTCTGCATTCTTAACGTATGCTTACATAAAAAAACAGATACAGGAGTAAACTTTCAGCTTCAAGTGATTAAGGGTAAAATTGACACAACTTCTCATAAACTCTTAAAGAACATAATGCAAAAATTCATAAAAACGTTTCATTCTTCAATTAAAGGTAAATGAGCATTAAATTTGCATTGTGTTTTCTTGTTCCTAAATAAGACTAGTACTCAAACAATTTAAGAGTAGGTGTGCCGCGAAATTTTTTTTAGCACAACAAGGGTGCCGCGGTGAAAAAAGTTTGGGCCTGCGGCTAGAGAGCGGTCTCCAAACTTTTTGATCGCGTACCCTAAGACGAAAATAATTCTAAGTTGTACCCCTATAAGCCTGTAATATATATATATTATAATATAATATAATATATATATATTATAATTATTATATTTTTATATATATCTATAATTAATTATATATATTATATATATATATTATATATATATTATATTATATATATATATATATAATTATATAATATAAACTCGCCGACAATTCATGCATACACGCTTAAATATATTTTTTAATTTTCATTTTTGGAATGTAGAGCTAGGGATTGGTTTATTTGGGTCATACCTAAAACTTCGGAGTGTATACCGTATGCAACTTGGGAATTAAATGGCATAATAAAGAAACAACCAAATTAAACGAAATCCGAAAGTGGTTTCATAGGGGAACAAAAGTGGCAGAAACCAATATTGAACAAACCCTATGTTGTGAGTCGTAGCTTGACAAAGACTGTCGCAATGGAAAGACATCGTCAGAGAGGAGGAACGTGTAGGAGTTATCACACTGTCGGAAGCAGGATATTTCAGAGACAGGTGCTCAGCAACTGGGGTTAAACCAATCGACGGCAGTTCGAATCCTTT
>JABUQX010072309.1:0-12500 GCA_015478945.1 Trachelipus rathkii
AGAGAGAGATTCTATAACTTTAACTGTCTATAAAATTGGAATTTTAACTTCTTAAGCTGCCTTTTATAATTTTTTAAAGTTAATTAACTAAATATTTCAATTTATTAAACTTATTTCACAATTAACATAATAATATCCTATTAAAAAATTAATACATTTTTTTTAACATATATTCTCTATAAATTATCATTTCTAATGTTTCAGGAGTAACTATTTCTTCTATGGCGTTATGATTAGCCAAAAATCATAGAAATATGCATCTTGATTGGCTCTTCAGCACTGCTTAATTCTGGCTCCTAAATGGCTGATGCAATTTTTAATTTTCTTTTTCGTTTTTTTTTTTCTTTTTGATGTTTCATGATTTTTTCAAATCCTGTAGAAATAGGAAAAGACTCGGGCTCGAAGCCGGATGCGGAATCGAGCTCCGAACCTCGGAATCCGTATGTGTAAAAATGTTCGAAACCGAATCCACACCTTCGGATTCGAATCCGCATCCGAATCCGGGTGTGTGGAAATGTTTTCGAATCCGAATCCAGTCCAAGGACCTTCGGATTTGAAATCCGAATTGCCGAAATCCGGATTCGAGAGCTGCGAATCCCGATTCGAATCCGGAATTCGGATTCGCCATCACTGATATATATAATATATAATATATATATATATATATATATATATTATATTATATGATGGCATGTACAATTTGTGTATTTAATTATATATATATATATAATATATATATATATATATAATATATATATATATATAATTAGAAACAAAACTTATTCTTCTAAAAAAAATTCAATTAATTTTTTCTAAAAATTTCTTCGAAATATTTATTTAATTGAATTAATTAAATGTATTCCTTTTTTATAATTAAAATTATTAATTAATTGAAATTATATTTAATTTTCATCCTAAGTTTTAAAAGACTTTCAGTGTTTTGCTGTTCTTGAAATAAGTTAGCTAACCCCGGCCCCGGCTAAATTAGAGCAGCCCCGGCCCCGGCAAAATTCCCGCCCCGGTCGGTCCCTATACCACAGTGAGGGTTCGTCACCGGTCTCGTGAAGTCTCAGGGTGTATTTTTCTGATTTCGACGATTTCTCACTCGGGGATAAAGGGGATGGGATGGCTTTACTTTTCGACTTGCGTCGTGTTCTTCTACTACTTTTCTGTTCCGGTGTATGCTACGCATCTCGCCCCAACCTGGGGTTAGGAGGAAGATAATCATATATATGGGTCTGTCTATCCATTTTTTCCGTACCGCTGATGGCCGCTCGATAATTTTTGAAAACTTTTATATTTTGCATGGCGTTAATGTTATCCCTGGAAAGTTCAAAACCACCATTCGTTTTTGTAGATTTACTCTGGTTGTAACAGGATGAGCCAAAATGTTTGACCAGGTGGAGCAAAATTTATCACTTGATAGAGGTAACATTTTAAGTCATATCTCCATATTGGTAATTCTTATACCAAATTTCATAGAGAGTGATTTGTTAGGGATACTTTAAGGTACATTTGGCCTTTCCTGTTTTTTTTTTTGGGAAAATAATATTTCACCATGAAAAATGAAACTCCGAAAAATTGTGCTTAAAAATCGAGTAAATTTCCATTTTTCGTGGGGTAATGGTATTGAAAGAAGCGAAATAATGCTTAACGATATAAAAATTTGTGTGATGAATATCATACTAAAGTAAGGTTTAACTTAAATCTTTATTTGAAGTTTGGTAAAATTTTTAAAAAAATTTACAGGGTGTCCAAAAAATCAATTTTTCGGGAAATCGGGAAACTTTGAACCTTAATATCTCTGAATTTTCTGAAATGTGCTAAAAATCTAAAATTTTCACACATTATACTACTACCATAAGATGTTCCTTCACCCGCAATATTGACTTTGGTATTTGCTTGTTTAAAGAAATACAGCCATTCAAAGATACCAAAAGAAATTTTTCTTTTTTTAAGCATTGTGTTATGATAGTCAATTATTATAGTTATTCATTACAGTTATATACATAGTCCAAATGAATAGTGTGGCATCAAGGAGAAAATGAAAAACATCTGTTAAAAAAAATTTAATTTTAAGGTTAAAATACATAAGAAATGTACCATTATTTCTACTGTAAATGACAAAATTACTTCAAATAAACTTTTAAAAAGTTGATATATATATATATATATATATATATATATATATATATATATTATATATAATATATATATATTATATATATATATTTACTATATATATATATATATATATATATATCATATTATATATATATATAATATATATATTTATATTCAATTTATATATATATATATATTAATATATATAATATATATATATGTATAATATATATATTATATATATATATATATATACTATATATATATATTATATATATATATATATATATTATATATACTATATATAATTATATAATAGTATGTATATATTATTACTCATCAATATTTTCTATGGTTGAAAATTTGGCCAATCTCAAAAGTCACCATTACTATTTTCTAAAATTCAATCGAAATTTTTGAAAGAAAAAGAAGAAAAACTTTCTGAAAAATGAATGCATAATCTTGGCTTATTTTGCCGAGAACTACACGTACGTAGTCCAGAACCGAAATTTCAAAGGGTATCATTGGTCAATGACCAAGCTACTTTTCACCCATTTGTTCTATATTTCAGAGATGAAAATTAGTAAATTAAGAAGTCACTCTCTTTGTGCTTTTAAGTACTACTTAGAGCGCACCATCAGTTGTTCCACGTCTTCCAAACATATGTAGTAAAATATATATTATAACATAAATCTTCTAAAGTTGAAAAGCTAGTATATTTTTCAGATGGAAGTGGTAGCCCAGTATACAGAATAAAAAAAAGTTTTTGTTAACATTTGCATCACCAAAAGATTTTCGCATTAAAGCTGAATGGTATTTCTTTGCATCTTGCCACGGGAAAAATGCCTGTGAATGGGTTGGAGGAACAACAAAGCGCGAATTAAGCAAAGTCAGCTTACAAAGAACAACAACACACCAAATTCTTAATATTGACCAAATATATTCATTCTGCAAAGAGAAAATAAGAGGTATAACTTATTTTCTCGTAAAAGAAGAAGAAATTCATGAACACATTGAAAGACTTAAAACGAGATATGAAAATTGTTTGAGAATTAAGGGAACAAGAAACTTTCAAAAATTCTTTCCACTTTCAGAGAACATAATTAGGTGCTATCCAACCTCAAAAACTGACGTTTACGAAGACCACTGTGTCAGCAAAATTGTTTCATTAAGTGTAGAGATAAATGACACAGTAGCTTTGCGTATATGATGACCAATGGTGATTGGAAAGGTAAACACGAAATAAGTGTGGAGACGATGAATGTTACATATCATTCTTTATCATCCTTCAGCAGGAGTAGAAGAAAATTTGCATGTCCAGATGCGATCGGGTAATGGATCCCAAAATGAAAATATTTTACGAAAACTTTCTAGGGCTTGAAATAAAAATGTCATTAACAGGCAGAAATTACATCTCAAACAAAGTTTCCGAAGAAATCTCTTCTTCTGAACAATCACAGATACAGCGCAAATTAAATATATATATATATATATATATATAATATATAGTATATATATATTATATATTATAATATATATATATATATATAATATATATATATACTATATATATATATTATATATATATATATTTATTATATATATATATGATATATATATATATATATCTATATGACATATATATATATACTATAATATACTTTTATATATATATATATTATATATATTAGTTTATATCTACATCTTGGCACTAATGAATGCACAATTTAATTATCTTTGCATTTAAGGTTTTTTTTTAATGTTATACATCATATACTGAATATAGTATATATTATATATATAATATACTATATATATATATATATATATATATATATTATGTTTTTTGTTTAATGCATAAATTACCTAATATATATATATATATAATATATATATATATATATATTTATATATTATATAGATAAATTTTTTCAAAGTTATTTAAAGTTAATTTTGCCAATTTACAGTAGATATAATGGTACATTCTAATGTATATTAACCTTAAAATTAAATTATTTTTTAAACATTGTTTTCATTTCTCCTTGATGCCACAATATTTCATTTTGTCTATGTATTGTCTTGAACTATAATAACTACAATAATATGCTATCCTAACACAACTTAAAAAAAAAAGATTTTTTAGGCTTTTTTGAATGGCTGTATTTCTTAAAACAAGCAAATACCAAAGTCAATTTTGCAGGTGAAGGAACATTCTATGGTAGTAGTATAAATGTGTGAAATTTTTAGATTTTAGCAACTTACCCTCTATCATTGAGGATATTAAGGTTCAAGGTTTACCTGGCATTTTCCGAAAAATTGTTTTTTGGACACCCATGCCTTATTTAAATAAGAATTTTTTTAAAAAATATTTTAGCTCAAAACTTCAAAATAAGTATTAAGTAAACCGCGTACGTCTTAGTAGTTGTATCATAATGACTTACAGAAATTTTATAATCGTTAAATTATTTCCTCTTTTATATACACGCCCCAAGCGAAATATGGAAATTTATTCGATTATTAACACAATTTTTCGGATTCATTTTCAAGGTGAAAAGAAAATTTCTTCCCCCCAAAAAAACAAGGAAAGGCTCAAATGTATCCTTAAAGTATCCCTAACAAATCACTCTCTATGAAGTTTGGTATAAGAATTACCAATATGGAGATATGACTTAAAATGTTACCTCTTTTAAGTGATAAATTCTTTGGCCTCCCACCCTGGTCAACATTTTGGCTTCACCCTGTTACCCAGAGTAAAATCTACATGGCGGTGTTTTGAATATCCCCCACCACGGTAGGATTGCTTGCTTACTTATCTTACGGACGGCCAACTCCATTATTTTTGGTCACGGCAGAAAATGGATCAGACCCATATATATATCATATATCATATAGTATATATATATATGTGTATATATAGTATATTTATCATATATTTATCTACTACTTATATATACATATATATTATATATATATATATAATATATATATATATATATCATATATATATAGGTATTCATATATATCTATATATATATAATTATATACTATAATATATATATAGTATATTATATCCATATCATATATATATATAATAATTATAGTATATATATTATATACTATATATATATATATATATTAATAATATATATATGTAATATTATATATAATTTTAATATAATATTTATTATATTATCATATTATAATAATATATAATATATATATATGATATATATATATATATATATTATATATATATATATATATATAATTGTTGGTTTTCTTTATAACAGATGCGTTGATGGAGTTCAACATTTTAAAGTACTTCGTGACGCCCAAGGAAAGTTCTTCTTATGGGTTGTGAAATTTAATTCCTTAAATGAACTTGTGGAATACCATCGGTCCGCGTCGGTTTCTCGGTCACACGACATCAAACTTAGGGACATGACACCGGAAGAGGTAAACAAGAGAGAGGTACACCCATCCCCACCTTCTACCGTCCATTCATCTTTCTCTGATTTTATTATTATTATTATTATTATTATTATTATTATTATTATTATTATTATTATTATTATTATTATTATTATTATTATTATTATTTAGTAGATGCATGTTTTTTTATAACTATATGAATATAAAAGTTTGTGTCAGTACAAATTTTATGAAAGAGCTTTCTTGAAGATTTGCTTGTTTGAGGTAAAGGAAAAAGTTTGTTTGTTATATAAATAGAGGGTTATATTAAAGTAGCAATTTATTACTCATAAAGGTAAGTTATGTTAGGATGTTAGAGTATCTTAAAAATGTGAGAGAGATTGATTACATCAAAGAGAGAGTTTAGAGAGTAGAATCTAAAGAATATCGGTCTGGTATTGATAAGTGGTTTTTAAAATAGTAATGGCAGATCTAAATAGTTGGAGGAATAATGATTGTTTTCATGAATAATGATTGTTTAAGTTATTTGTTTTTGAACTTCACATTTCTCATTTTAAAGGAAAAAATAAAACGAAAAAGTGGCTGTTATGCTGTTGAATGATTTGAACCGTAAAGAAAATTATATGGGTTAAAAATATATGTAGTAGTGCTTGAAAGTAAAACAGTGTGAGGTTATATATGTTAAAAAAGAGGCAGCTGGAAAGAGTGTTGAAGAGTATAGATAATTGTTAATTAAAGAATTTTTCCCGTTATTTACTTAAGGATAATGTTAAGCTTAGGATCTTTTTCATCTATAAATTAATAAAGAAAGTATATAATATAAATGTTCAAATTGTAAGGAAATATTGTCATGTAAAAATTAAACTATACATATGCAGTATAAGGGAAATAATTGGAAATGCAATAGGGAAGGAGATGCAAAGGATAGAAAAATAGTTTATCAAAATTTTTTTAAAACTGTGTAAGGAGAATTGTATTGTATTGTAAAGGTATAATACGATTATGGGGTATTAAATGATGAAAGTATGGTAACTCTATTAAGCGTTGCTAGAGGATAGGATGAATTATAAATATGGAACAAAGTTTTTTGATATTAGATGTCAGAACAGAGAAAGGAAAGGATTATAAAGGATTTTTTTTTTGCGAGAAATCATATGAACTAACACGATTGGACAAGTTAAAGCAATAGGAACCAGAAATGAGAGTTTGTCATTTTTAATGTAGATTAAATGAACTTTGAATAAGTTTAGGTCGGTTTCTTTTATAAGAAGTTTTTTATTTTAATGATCTTTTTATTCAGCTTTTATAAATGGTAAATCTGTATCAATGGGGCAATATGATGATAGCATTGCAATGATCTTGAAAGTATTTAATCAATCTAATTATTTTAAGGGTATGATTTAGGGCGTATTTAATCACTATAAATAATGGCCCTTTTATGGATATTCCTAGAGCTTCAAGAGAAGCTGCACCCATTCTTGGCAGAAACATACTTGGGATTTACTTGTTTACTCCAGACCAATATTCAAATCCATAAATATGTTAATCTTTTTGTACTCACTTGGTGTGCTATCGAAAATACATACGATTAAATGTAATCCAATGTCCCTTGCAGTGTCGTGATCTCAATCCTTGTGAGCATTTTTGGTTTAAAAGGAAGTGTCAAATGTAGGTCTTAAACCCCCGTATTATTGCATTTCACTGATTCTATGTTACAACCGCTTTGCATTTATTATTTATCATTTTAAATGGAGCATTGTATCATAGGGGTCGTTTGTACAGGAACACGTGGAACCGATAATAAACCAGTGAACGTTGCCGTGAATTCAATCGTTTTTACAGTTGGAATTGGAGTTGAAGATAGAGTAGCAATAGAATCCGAGTCAGACAATAAGATGACAAGCTTACAATCCTATGCAGAACTCTAAGGTTTAGAATGATGTCTTCAAAATAGTTCTTTGTTTGATATAATCTTTACTTTAAATTGCTAATTTTTTTCAATGTTGTATAAAATAAAATCTTTTGTTTTGAGTTATTCTAATGCAAAAATATAACCAAAAAACTCCTGAGTCAAAACGTATTTTTTAAAGAGCATGTAAGATGGACAGATTTCTGATACTTGAAAACCCTCACAAGGAGAGTGAAAAACTGGACTATTTCAAATATATATACGAAGCTCGTCGAGATCTTCGTTTCAATTAATCTAATCCAGGTTCTAAAGGGAGCTGGGACTCTTATTCCATTGTTTTATTATTATTATTAGTATGTAGTATTTATTATTATTATTATTATTATTATTATTCATTATTATTATTATTATTATTATGATTTATTTTATTTTTAATTTTATTGTGTATTTTTATTTTTTATTCTTATTTTTTATTTTATTTTTATTTATTGTTATTTTTAGTTTTTATTTTTTATTTTATTTTTATTTTTATTTTTTTTTTTATTTTTATTATTATTATTATATTATTATTATTATTATATTATTATATTATTATTATTATTATTATATTAATTATTATTATTATTATTGGTAATGGTATTGGTGTTGGTGGTAGGCTTGAATGGAATCAAAATTATTATGTATGACGATAGTGAAGCGTGTGGTAAGAATAAATGTGTCAAAGTGATTGGCGTTTATATTAATTGCGGCAGTAGTCGGAGTGAGGCAATATGTTATGTCCCCTTGTTAAGTCAATTTGTATATGGATGGCGGTTATGAAAAAATTAGAGATTGGGCACGTTGGAAGGTGCAGGGAAATGAGTTAGAATGGTAGAAAATGAGCGTGAGTGGAGGGTGCGCCTACCTGGATTATATGTGGATGATTTAGTTTTGTGTGCCGAATCTGAAGAGACTCTTGAAGATTGGTAGAGAGATTTGGCCAGGTGTGTAAAAGGAGGGGTTTTGAAAGTAAACGTAGATAAGAGTAAGGTGTTATGGTTGTAGAGTGAGGACAGCCTTGGTGTGAGTTGTTAGATAGTGAGGCATCTGCCGCACCACAAGTGTCTGGTTTAAATATTTAGGATATATGTGATGAAAAGTGGAACGGATGTGCATGCAGAGTGTAGTAATAAAGTTTTGTAAATGGCAGGAAGGTGGCTGGTGCAATTAAATCGTTGGTGGGGACGTAAAGGCACTAAGTCTTGATGTGCGCTAGGGTCTTACATTGAGGGTATGTTGTTACCTGCGTAATGTATAGTAGTGAGGACTAGGTCTGGAATAGAGGTATAGATCTAATTCAACCGTGTTCAGATGGACAATTTAGGGGCGTGTTTAGGTGTGAAAAAATGATAAAATGAGGAGGGAACGTATTAGAGAGTTGTGTGAGGTGAAGAAAGGGGTAAATGGAGAATAAATGAAATGTACGCCGTTGATAGAGTTTGTCAGTATGGAAAGAATGATATGACAGTTCTATGGTTTAAACGGATGTATAGTGGTGAGAGTGTTTGGAATCGACCGGCCTGGGAGACAGAAGAAAAAGTGGATTGAGTCAGTGAACGAATGTCTGAAGAAGAGAGGTGTGAGTGAATGGAGGGGTTTGGTTAGGGGGTATGGTTGTGGCCCACTTGGGTCAGTGATGAACCCTTCACTTGACCATATGCCCATAGTGAGGATCCCGTCGCCGGTCACCGTGACTCTAAGGGTGATTTTCTTGACTCCACGAGTTCCACTAATAGGTATAGAGGGCGTAAAGGCTGGACTTTCTATTATCGACTATGTGTCTAATTCTTCTTCTACTTTCTCCACCTTACCCCAGTCTTGGGGGGAAGAAGGAAGATTAATATAAATTAATTATTATTATTTTATTATTATTATTATTATTATTATTATTATTATTATTATTATTATTATTATTATTATTATTATTATTATTATTATTATTATTATTATTATATTATTATTATAACCAAGTTGATTTAAATTAAAAAAAAAAAAACTTCCTTTTAACATGCTTTATCCCCATTTCAGAGGGACTCCGGTAACACGGAGGGCCTACAGGAAGTCGAACTTTAAGGCCGGCTATCCCAACCAGCACCACCAACGTGTTCGCAGCCGAGGTTTAATTCTAGCCCTCAGGAAAATAAAACGCAGACTGCTACACGGAGGATTAAATTTTAATTATTCATAATTGCTTTTTTTCAATTTTTGTGTTTATCCTTCGAAGAGACAATGCATCTCCTCCAATAGTAATAAAATATGGCCCCAATGTAACTGACATTATTTTGGCCCCTAGCCCTGTTGCAGACATCTTTTGGTACAATTTTGGCAAAAGATGTCTGCAACATCCCATTCCAAAACCAGGAAAAGACCAGCAAAACGTTGACAATCGTATACCATTATCACTAACTTGTCATACATGTAAGAATAGAATAAATAGTTGCTTCTCATTTCATCCATACCCTTGAGATTCTAGGAACCTTCTCTACTTCTCAATGTGCTTTTCGGAACACCACTCTACTACGAATGCTTCATCGATTGGACCATGACGTTCAGGAAACTTTTTCTACAAATAAATTGACACTTACCGTATTTTTTGACCACGAAAAAGCATACAACAAGATATAGAGGAATGGAATTCTTATAAAACTAACTCCCTCGGCCTTCGTCGGCAGCTTTCCCTTTCTTCAAACCCTAGTCCTCTGGGGGTCAATCCTCTCCAGACACTTCATTCTGGAGGGGGAGTTCTGCAGGGCAGTTTCCTGAGTGTCTTACTGTTCACATTATTAGGATTCGATACCATAGTGCAATATCAGTTTAATATTCGGAAATTAGAAGCTGTACAAAACAAAGCTCTAAAGAAAATAACAGACTGCCTTCCCCCAACACCCATTCACCATCTACTAACCGAAATAAAGGTTCTTCCCATGAAAGCCCATCTTGACACATGATATGCTGTCATTTTTACACTAAATCACTCTAAACTGACCACCCCCTGCATCAAACACAACAACAACCCTCTTCTCAAAGAAAAAAAAAATCCAACCAGCGTTATACTTTTCTTACATATACAGCACGCTCCCCCCCCCCCCCGAAGCCTCCAGACACCTCATTATCGAACATTCATACTCAGTTAACCCAAAGAACTATCTCTGCATTCCAATATAACCACCGTACTCCAAGCACATCTACCTTATATATTCTCTCTTGAGCAAAACGTGGGAACGCCAAACCACAGTGATGCCCGCTCTGGGCACCATCCCATCCCTCCCCTCTCTAAAGGAATATAAATTTAAAAGTTCATAACGCACCCTCCCTCTACTGTAAAATGTATTCCTCCCTGACAAATGACGACACAGAAAACCTCTCGCTAAACTGCTCGAACTTAACGGACATCAGACGCATCTTTGATACAATTGTTCTAACTGATCTCTGGACCCGGCCTGCTGTGGGGGCACAATATCTCAGGATCGTTCGCTTCTCATAGGTCATAGTGGGGCTACCAATATATATATTATATATATATATAGGATATATATATATTATATATATATATATATATATATATATATATATATATATCTATATATAAGATATATATATATATATATATATATATATACTATTCATATAATATAAATAAATATCTATATATATTTATATATATTATATATATTATATATACAAGTGGCGTATTTAGGGGGGGCCAGGGGGCCAGGGCCCCCCCCCCAATTTTCTAGACATCTAAAAAATTTTAGCGTATTCATAGGATCATATCGCTAATAATAGGAAAGTGAGAAAGTAAATTAATTTTATATAATTCGCCCTGTCAGAACAAATCTCGTTAAGTCATTAGTTAAAAAACTAAATTTGAACCATCATAGAAAATGCAACATAGAATTTCAGGCTGATTTTTGAAGAATGGTAAGCGCATCTGAATCTTGAGCTGAGTATGGAAATTGCCCCTGTACAAGATTTAACCAAATTCCAAAAATACAAACCCAACATTCCTACTTCCGACCCACAAGCTTATTATTGTACATCCATTTTATACCTTTTGGATGATTTCAAATCACCATTAGGAGAAGAGTTTTTAAATTTTCCTTGCAATTTTCAATTCGAAACTGGGGTGTAATGTTGCCATATGAGAAGATGAAAGAGCGTGTAATATTTTACAAGGAAGATCTCGGGAAAGCCCAAATGAAGATTTAGTAAAAGCAGAATGGGAATTTATGGAAGTTGAAAATGGGCATCCACAGCAATTTGTCGCTCAAAAAACCGCAATAGATGATAGTTTCTTGGGTCTCAGTCACAATTTCCAAAGTATTTTACATTGTTGCAACAATACTGGCAATTTACCCGGTGATTAATGCTTTCGAGTTGAAAAGAAGCTGTGTTCGAACATTAAGACTGTCTGAAAAACCTACTTGGGAATAGTATTGGAGAATGCAAGATTAGGACTTGCCCTCCTCTACATAGATCGAAATATTGGAAATAAAAATTGAAGATGTAATCTCAGACTTCGCTCACTCTCAGGTCAGGCGATTAAATTTAACCAATTTAGTAAGATGATTTAGATAACTCATTATTAATTCTTCCCGTATTTTTCATAGAATTTTTAAGTGATTTTGTCCTTCCACTTTATATATCATATCATATAATATAATCATACTCTCTATATATATATATATATATATAATATATATATATATATATATATATATATATATATATATATATATATATATAATTATTATATATATAATATATATATATACTATATATAAGTATATATATTGTAATATATATATATATATATATAAAGATATATATATATATTAATATATATACTATATATATATATAATAATACTATATATATATAAATATATTATAAATATATATAATATATATTATATATATATTTATAATATAATATATTAGATATAATATATAATATATATAATAATATATATGATATATATCATATATATATATAT
>JABUQX010072309.1:17500-19616 GCA_015478945.1 Trachelipus rathkii
GACAATTAATAATTATCATATGATCGTTGGTATCAATGTTATTTAGAGTTAAAATGGTAATTGTATAATGATATTTTTTGTTTTAGATACATATATATCATCATCATCATCACCACCACCCCCACCTTCTTTCCCCAAGAATTGGGGTAAGGTGCGCAAGATGCACCGGAAACAGAAAAGCAGTAGAAGAATATGACGCAACGTCGAAAAGAAAGCTCAGCCTTACCTTTTAGTGAGAACTAGTCGCAGTCTGAAAATCCATCCTTGAGCTTCACCGGACAGCGACGAGCCCGCACTATTGCATCTTGTCAATATGGGGTTCATCAGTTGGCCCAGGTAGCTACAATCATACACCCTCACAAAACTCCGCCATTCATTTCTATTATGCGCCTTTCTTCTCGCCTCTGCCAAGCTCACATTTCTCTCCAGGCATTCCTTTATGACTCAATTCCGCTTTTTCGCTCGGTCGATCTCACAGCATACTCACCACTATAGCATCCGCTTAACAACCGATCTTATTATCATCTTTCCACACTGACCAAACCATCTCAACGTACTTTCATTTATTCTTCACACTATACAACTCTCTAATACGTTCATTCCTTATTTTATCTTCTTCTCACACCTAACACACCCCTAAGATTGTCCAATCTGAACACATTGTAATTTAGATCTATAGCTCTTATTGCAGACATGCATGGTCTCGTACTATAGACCATTTAACACAGTAACAACTAGCCCTGCGATAGTATGCCCTAGCGCACTCAAGACTTGGTCCTTTCATAAACACCAATCGATTTAATTGCATCTACTCACCTTCCTACCTTCAACAACTTCTTCTACAGCTGCATCATCCCGCTCCGCTTAATCATCCAACATGCATATCTAATATTTAAACTTGGAACTTGTTTCGCAGCTGCTTACATTAACGTAACTTCACACCAGGAACTGTCCACTCACGAACCATGAACTTTACTCTTACTACGTTACTTTCAAACTGACTTTACACACTGCAAAATTCTCCTCTCTCTTCTCTCTCTACTCTCTCTCTCTCTCCTCTCTCTCTCTCGTTCTCTCTCTCTCTCTCTCTCCCTCGTCCCCTCTCCCTCTCCTCTCCCTCTGCCCTCTCCTGCTCCCTCCTCTCTCCTCTTCTCGTCTCTCTCTCTCTCTCTCCTCTCTCGTCTCGTCTCTCCTTCCTCTCTCTCCTTCCTCTCTCTCGTCTCTCGTCTCGTCTCTCTCTTTCTCTCATCCTCATCTCTCTCTCCCTTCTCTTTCTCTCTCCTCTCTTCTCTCTATCTCTCCTCATCTTCTCTCTCTCTCTCTTCTCTCTCCTCTCTCCTCTCTCCTCTCTTCCTCTCCTCTCTCTCTCTCTGGCTCTGCTCTCCTTCCTCTCTGCTCTCTCTCTCTCTCTCCTTCTCCTCCTCTCTCCTTCTCTCTCTTTTCCTCCGTCTCTCTCGTCTTCGGTCTCTGCTCGTCTCGCGTCTCTCTCTCTCTGCTCTCTCTCCTCTCTCTGCTCTCGTCTCTCTATCTTCTCTTCTCTCTCCTCTCTCTCCTTCCTTCTCTCTGTCTCTCTCCTCTCTCGCTCTCTTCGCGCTTCTGTCTCCTCTCTTCTCTCTCTTCTCTCTCTTCTCTCTCTCACTCTTCTCTTCTTCTCTCTCTCTCTGCTCCTCTCTCTTCTCTCTCCTTCTTCTTCTCTCTCTCGTCTCTCCTCTCTCCTCTCGTTTCTCTCTCTCTCTCTCTTCCTTTCTCGCTCTCTCTCTCTCCTTCTCTCGTTCCTCCTCATTCTTCGTCGTCTTCTCTCTCTCTCTCTCTCGTCTCTCCTCTCTCTCCTCTCTCATCTCTCTCTCTCGTCTCCTCTCTCCTTGCTCTATCTCTCTCTCCTTCTCTCTCTCTCTCCTCTCTCTGTCTCTCTCCTCTTCTCTTCTTCTCCTCTTCTCTTCTCTTCGAGTATGCGTGTCCTCTCCCTCTCTCTCTCTCGCTGGACGATCTTCCCATCCCCTCTCTTCTCTCTCCTTCTTCTTCTCTCTCTCCTCTTTCTCATCTCCTCCGCTGGTCTCTTCGTCCTCTCTCTCTTCTCTCGTCGTCTCATCTCTCATCTCTCTCTCCCTCTCTCCTC
>JABUQX010072310.1:0-7500 GCA_015478945.1 Trachelipus rathkii
TATAATATGGCCATCAAAGACAAAATAAAATAGCAAATTTCCTATCCGACGGAACAGGTAAAGTCACGCAACGACGCCACTCCTCTCCTACACACAAACTAAATAATGGAGTTCCCCAAGGAGACATTTTTTCATCAACACTCTTCAACCTCTTTACGCATGATCTAGCAAACCCAACACCCCCTCAATAAAAATTGATAGCTAAGCAGATGAACTTACAATCACTGCTCAAAGCCCTTCCAAAATACAGCTTGTAGAGAACTGCAACACTATATAAGCCAACTAAAACAGTGGCTTACAACAAACGGAATGACTGTATTTCCACAAAACTCCTCCATTACTTTACTTATTCGAGAGAGAAGAGAATGGAGCATTCCCCCAGTAGTACTTCTATCAGATATAAGACTCCCACTCAATAAGCAACCCACCATCCTAGGTCTGACTCTTCAAACACATATGACATTCACCCCTGACATCAACAATATTTCATCTAGAGCCATATGCAAATTAAACGCTTTAAAAGTAGTAACAGGAACAAGCTTTGGCCAACGTAAAGAGACCCTCTCAATAGTATTTAGACAACACCTCCGAACCTATTTAAACTATGCGTCACCTGCCTAGGCCCCCACAATATCTCAATCTAATACTCAGGAATTAAAAACTTTACATAACAAAGCTCTTAAGATAATAACTGGCTGGTTTCCCCAATTCAGGCCCGGACTGGCTCCTTTGGGGGCCCTCGGCTAGAGACTGAAAGGCCCCCCCCTACCGGGGAATTTAGAGGGAATAGATTATTAGAATGTAATTTTTGAAAATTAGGCTTATATGCTTAAAAAGCACATTTACCTATTTTGTCACTTGGAAAATAGTTGAGTAAAAAAGTAAGCTTTTTCTGATGTAGTTTACTTTCACAATAAATATTTATATAATTTTTATATACCGTACCTAAACTAGTTCCCTGCTAGAAAAAATAAGTATACTAATTAATTACGAGTGGTTTATTACTTAAAATTGAGATTGAGTAATATTTTTAGTTTTAGGCAACCAAATCACACTGTTGAAGTCACAATGGTCTAAATCCTACTGTAATACCTCAGTAAATTTGCCGCTACCGTGGCACAAACGGTAGAGCGACGGAGTCGCATGGCAACGGCGCGGGTTCGAATCCTAGTTCGGATCCTAGGTAGAAATTACCTAGAAGTTCCCCTCCTTGAATAGGGCTATGCCCGTGAGGTGTGAACTTTTTATATTAAAAAAAAAAAATATTAAAATGGGACACAAGTCACAACAGTAATAAAAAACCAAGCATATTGAAAAGAAAAACAATGTCCTCTTTAATTGTGATTTAATTGTTACAAATTGTAGAATATATTTTATAACAAAAAGAAAAATGGCTCTACAATACCTTGGTACAGAGTACAGACACAACAAACTAAGAAAGGTTATGTGATAGTGAAAGGTTTTACTAACCTAACAGCTTTTTGGCCAGTTCTTCACTGGTCCTGGCTACTTCATCTATAATAACATCTTTATCCAAGTTATAAAATAAGTCTCTTTCTACATTCATGAAAAGAAGATTAGACATAAGGTCTTGGCTTAAAGTAGATCTAAGTCGATTCTTAACTATTTTAAGTTTAGAAAATACCCTTTCACAGGTGACTTGTGTACAAGATATGGTTAGTACAAACTTGTAAGCTACATATAGGTTGGTAAACAATCCAGATTGTGAGAGTTCAAAAACAACAAAAAAGGCGCATGATAAACACCGAAAACATTGTTTATTGTCAGAGCAGTAACCATAAAGATTTTCGTCTTCTTCAAATTCAGATTCTACATCGCCAAATTCATAGATTTCTTCAGCTCTATTTAGATTGTCTTGTTTTCTTTTAATGTTTCAGCCATTGGAAAACTTTCATACTGATCTGCAAACTGTTTCAGCTCTATCAATAACTGACTTCTTTCAACTTTACAAAGTTTAGAAATACTACAAAGGACTTCCGTAGGAAAACTATCAAGCATTACGATTTCATTAAATTTCTTTGGGTCTAACCAGGAACAATCTTCTAAAATTTCTTTGTTTGGACTAAATTTTTCTTCGATACTTGTCCTGGCACAATCTAAAACACTGAAAAAGACCAATTTATAGTTTTGAGCAGTTGAGATTCCAGGAGCTTCATCTATTGATTTTTCACCAGGCATTACCTTTTTCTTTGAAGTTCTTCTTTCCTTGAAATCTAATTCTACTTCTACATCAATACTGTTATCTTCTAATTTGCTATTAACTGTACTTGCATAATATTTTGTTTTTGAATACAGAGCCTGAAAGTGTTTATCACTCCTTTTATCTCCTACTTGTTGAAGCAGTTTCTCTACCAAGTTCCAGGCTGTAGAATAGTCAATGGTTTTACTTTGTAAATATTTTGAAATGGGAGATATAACTATATATAGGAATAAATCTAATAAAACAATAGACATAAATAGGTTTTCAAATTTGGACCATTGACTGATTAAATTTCTTGCCATGAATTTAGATTTGCAGTCAAAACTTCCATTTGATATTTCTTTTAAAACGGTAATAAAATTGAATAGTTTCTCTGCGTTTACACTTTCCTCACTTCTTAAAAATCCCTCATCGATAATTGAAGAAAGAGCTTTATGTTTGCTCCACCACCTTGTGGCTCCTATTTTTTGCAACCTGTGCATTTTTTCATGTGCAATATGTTTTCTTTTTGTTTCCCTCTCCCATACGGCCATTCTTTTATAAGACGAGCTTAGAAAACCAGCAGATTCTTCCACCAATCCAAATAAGTTTTCTGCTTGGAGCAACGTTACTGTTGAATCAGCTACTACCAAGTTCAGCACGTGTCCCATACAGTGAGTGTAAATAAGATCTTCATTTTCCTTTTTGAACTGAGCTTGTAGACCGTTATAACAACCTTTCATATTGTTAGCTCCGTCAAATGAACAAGCAATAATATTTGATGTTGCAATGCCACACTTGGCTAATTCTGATTTTATAAGCTCGTACAAAGCCAATCCAGATGAATCATCGACTACTGTTATTTCTAAAAAGTCTTTCATATTTCCTTGAAAGACATAGCTGACGCAAATCGCCAACTGGTCCATAACAGCTATATCTTGAGTACTATCTACCATCACGCTGAATATTATGCTATCATGAAGGTCTTTCAAAATGATATCACGGCCCATCGAACCAATTACTTTAAGTAGCTTGTTGATAAAGGTTTTTGACAAAAATGTCAACAAAGAGCCTCGTCCAGTCAGTCTTTAGTTAACTTTCCAGTGGCTTTTCTTTTGTTCATTATTTTCAGTCTGTGCTTTTTGCTGTCTTCAATACACTTTCTGACATGATTTTGTAAAATCACATCATAATTTGCAACCAACATGACCAGTTCGAGAAAATTACCATGATTATCTGTAGAGTCAAGCGTATAAGCCCCTTCTGCTTTATCCCCTCTGTACGCAATGCCTTGTTTTCTAATAAACAACTATTAAACGTTGAACAATCAATCTTCTGGTGTGAACTTCTCTTTCTCGCTTGTTGGTTTGGTTAATAGTCAGAAGAGTTGAAATATCATGACCTTTTTGGCTTTGAAAAGCTACCTTCGCTGCGAGTTGATGATAACGAGAGTCTTCGTGAATTTCAACAGATTTATAAATATGCTTAGGAGAAGAGTCATGTCCGGTAATAAATGTAGAATCTCTATTATCTTTACCTCCAAAAGCCATTCAGCTGGAGCAGTACAAATGCCACAAAGCCACATGCCACATGCAAGCTGAAAAGAAACCAAATAAACACACACACACACACACACACACACACACACACACACACACACACACACACACACACACACACACACACAAAAAAACATATATATATATATATATATATATATATATATATATATATATATATATATATATATATATATATATATATATATATATATATATATATATATATATATATATATATATATATATATATATATATATATATATATATATATATTTTCTGTTCCTGACTCGCCATTCGAAAATTTTATATAAAAAGAAGAAGAAATATATTAATAATAATAATAATAATAATAATAATAATAATAATAATAATAATAATAATAATAATAATAATAATAATAATAATGTAATAATAATAATAATAATAAAATAATATAATAATAATTAATAATAATAATAATAATAATAATAATAATAATAATAATAATAATAATAATAATAATAATAATAATAATAATAATAATAATAATAATAATAATAATAATAATAATATAATAATAATAATAATAATAATAATAATAATAATAAAAAATAAATAAAGATAATAATAATAATAATAATAATAATAATAATAATAATAATAATAATAATAATAATAATAATAATAATAATAATAATAATAATAATAATAATAATAATAATAATATACGTGGATGAGCTAATAAACTAATTCGACTTACCTGTATTTAATGTATCATTATTGTCCCTCAAAGGCTGACTTTGCGACTGAGAAGTGGAACTAGTTAACCAAGTATTAAAACGTTTGGAAATTTTTTCAACGTCTAAAGATTTTCTCTTCTTTTCTTTCCTTTTCGTAGCGCCACTTTGGTACACACGTTTCATGTTGACACAACTGTGACACTGCACTAACTACAACCCTACTACGAGACTGAGCGAGTGAGCGTCGCGACAAAGAAGTTAGTTAGGCTACCATAAACAAAAACCAACTGGCAACTGCTTAAAATTGATTGTAAACGCGTAAGATTACTGGGAAATAAATAATCAAATTACTCTGATGTAACTAATTATAAAGTAGTATATCCATTTTTGGGGGGCCTCTCCGGGGCCCCATTGGGCCGGGGGCCCTCGGCAATCGCCGACCAGCCGACCTGGCCAGTCCGAGCCTGCCCCAATTCCTATACACCACCTACAAACTGAAATTAAAATTCTCCCTCTGAAAGCAAATCTGTCAATTTTACAGCAAATCTTTCTCAATAAACCGCCCCCTGTACCAAACATTACAACAACCACCTGCACCCAGAAAATGAAAAACATATACATATACAACAAACTTCTCAGCCCACAATCAGACACCACCAATATCAAACACACCCATACCCAATTAACTCACAGAAGGATTTCCTCATTTCCAAATAACGCCATACTCCAAGGATGTCCACCCGAAATATCCCATACAAAAGAAACTCTGGACCGCCAAACACGAGTAATGTTGTCACGTGTCCGTAGTGGGCGTCATCAACCTACCCTTCAGGTATACAAATTCAAAATTCAAAACGCTCCCTTCCCCCACTGTCATAGATGTCCCTCCCTAACAAACGAACTCAAAACATCTCTTAATAGATTGCTATGATTTGGTGAATCGGACATAACTTCAGAACTCTTGTTTTAATAGGTCTTGGAGCCAGGCCAACAATCAGAGCTGCGGAGCCGGTAAAATTCAACCCATCATTTTAACATTACCAGGCTCCGACTCCGGCTCCGGCTCAGGCTCCTAGTTATAATTTCTTTTCCATTTACACTTAGGAAATCATTAATTCTCTTTTACAAAATTTTTATGGTATGATGAAAATGAATGTTTGTTTATGACATCTTTATTAACTTTGAGTTAAAAACTTAGAAAATATTTAATAGAAAATAAGATTTTAAGAATTAGAAATAAAGCATAATAATGCACTTTTTTTTTCTAAATTTTAATATAATTCCTCTTTGAACAATGGCATATTATTTTATTAATTTTTTTTTTTTTCCCTTTTTTTTTCTTCAAAAAAAACAAATTTTTAAAAAACGCAAAAAATTGTATTTCAGTTTCATCTTAAAGTTTAAAATAATTCCTCTTTGAACTATGAACTGCCTGAAGATATGTAATATAATTTTACTCAAAGCAGATTTTTTATTTAAAAAAATAAAAATTAAAATAAATAAAATTATAATTCACTTTCTTCCCAAAATTTAAAATAATTTCTCTTTAAACGATGAACTTCCCGTGCCTGAGCATATGTATTATAATTTTCTTCAAAACAATTGTTTCTTAAAAATAAAACTGCTTTAATAAAATCCTCCTTTAACGGTATCCTTAGATTTGATTTGATTTTTTTTATAGGGAAAATAAGCGCTCAACACTCACTTGAGTAGGAGGCAAAGCTGTAACTGTGTAAGCCGCATCTCGTAAAATTTAGGATAGCAGGGGATTGCCTCTTTAACTGTTAACTTTGATTTCCGGTTGATTTTCATTATTTCAACTAATGCCTTATGGAATTCTATTTCGTATTATTCTAGAGGAATTTTAGCTTACTGTCTTTTAATGGTAGATTGCCTTTTTCAATCGTTTTTCTGTATGCTCCAATTGGTCCCATTGTTTGTTAAATTTGACTTCTTCATCTTCATCTGACAAGATACTACAAGGGAGGATTCCTGAAACTGATGAACCTGAACCATCTGACTCCAACCCAGATTTCTGTTCGATTGCGATTCCTTTTAAGTCATAGTTCACAAAGAGCATTCCCAACTTTTAATATAAGATCTTCATTCCGAGGATGATTCTGAGTTGTGGATGAAAAAAGATAGCCGATAAGATATATTTTGTTTTTAGTTAACACTCTTTCCCTTCTTTTCATGGATTTTTTTTATGTCATTTGCTAAAATCCCTCCTTTATTCTCGAGTACATTAGTTAGATACTTCCATTCTCTATAAAATTTTAGAAATTGCAGAAGTCTTTCGAACATAAGATATGTACTTCCCCTTCTTGTCTCTTGATCTAAGATTGCCACTTTTCAAGCTTGACACTTTAAAACTTCCATCAATTTTGGGTTACGTGTTGTTTTTGCTATTTGTCTTGCCTTGCTTATAAGATTTGCTGTATGAGTATTGGGTAGACCATCACACACTGCTAACTGCAAAGTGTGAACTCCGCACCTCGTTTGTGCAATGTTAACGTCATCGGAACATAGTCTAGCTGAGGCAATACTACGAACACTGAAATAAATAGTGACTTTCTGATTGGGCAATGATATAATGGTGCAGAAGGAGTGAAGAAAAGTTTTAGAGGTGTTTGAGCTCGTTGAATATGACGGCTATTTATATGTTCATTGATGTTGCATCATGAAGGCTCCATATCAGATATGGTAGCAGGTAGCAGGTATTATCTTTGGGTTGCCAGGGCGGTTCTAATGCTATATATGGAAAAATCAAGAGAAAGAACATTTTTCTCAGACACAAAATGGACAAACCAACATGAATGGGCGAAACAAAGTTGGTCTAAAGTTACGATGGATTATTACGGTCTAGAGAAATCTTTTGTTGAAGCTTTAGAGAAGCCTAAATGAATCAAGATATTAAAACTTCTTCAACAAACTCGAATCTTTTGAAATCTGTAATCAAAAGCAAATTTGTTATAAGCTTATTTATGTCTTCAAGTTTATTCTCCTTCACTCTTCCAT